>JAOXYD010213797.1:0-19910 GCA_028565735.1 Pinacopodium congolense
AATCTTAAAATTTATAATAACATACACAATAAGAGACCTAGAGTTGTTAAGAAAAGTCTTAAAAGGGATTAAGCAAGAAGGAGAAGAGAGAAGAGAAAGGCAAAAAGCTGCATTTTAGCTATCACCAACCAGCTATAGTGGTTTATTTTATTCTTCCATTATTTCTTTTCTACTATGAATAGTTGGTTTATTTCTTTTTAGTCATAAGATAATATATGTTAGTTCTTTAAGAACTGTGAGACCAAATTGATTATATTGCATTCTTCAAATTTATAAATATTCATATATTCTTTGAATTAAATAAAATTATTGTTTTGATTTATTGTCCAAGAGGCTTGTTATCCTATTAATAAAAACAGTGTACATCCAATTGGAAGTTCAAATCCATAATTGTTTTAAGATTGCAATATTTATAGCAAATAACAATTTTGTTATTGGAATTTATGATCTAACTTAAATAAACCAAGCTTTTTAGTCAATTAGAATTAATTGTCTTTTTAGTGTTTAATACTATTAACAAAACTAAATCTTGAGGGCTTGCTCGAGTTGTTCATTAATAAAAGGAATAATTCAAAGAGCTTCTCTTAATGTTCAATAAGTAAGCAAAGATAAATTGTTGGAGCTTATTAACAACTATAACTAATTTATTTAGGAATCAAAGAAATTAATTATTGAGTCAATGATCATTTAAAAAGGAATTAACTAAAATTATACCTCTAACTAGATTTCTATCTATTATTGAATCCTTGTTTATTTAGATTTTGACATTATTTAATCTATTTATTTCAATTAGTATTTAAATCCCCTTTCCTTTTATTTATTCTTATTAACCCTAAACTAATAAATCAATCTAATTTGTGTGGGATATGACCCTATCCATCACTTCCTACATGTTATTTAATTGTGTTAAAGTAGGAATTTATATTATTAGGTTCAACACTCATCAATTTTTTGCACTATTGTTGGGAATTAATATCAAAGTTTAATTTATTGGTTTTTATGTTCACTCTTCTCATGCAAGTGAATTGAACTACAATATTAAGATTGAGATGAATGTTGGGAAAGAAGCCAAACTTTGGGCTTAATAAGGGTGCACTATACCTGATTCAGTTTTCAATGATTATAAAATACAAAATACAGTTCGCAATGAGAGAAACTTAAGGGAGCTAGCTACTCAAAATTTATATTAACAAACACTTTGTATAGAGTATCCAAATTTAGAAGTGGCATTTGAGTTAAAATTTGGATTAATCCATTTATTACCCACTTTCCTCAGATTAGAGAACGAAGATCCTCACAAGTACCTTAAGAAATTTCATAGGGTGCGCTCAAGTATAAGACTATAGGGAGTGTTTGAAGAATAGAATAAGTTGCGGGCTTTCCATTCTCACTAACTGATAGGGTTAAAGATTGGTTATTTTACTTACCTTCCGAGTCTATTACAATATAGACAGAGATAGTGAGGTAATTCCTAGATAAGTTTATTCCAGTCTTAAGAGTTACTAGCTTAAGGAGGGAGATATGAGGGATGAAGCAAAGAGGCACAAGGACCGTTCATGAGTATTGTTAAAAGAGAATAATAACCATCTAAGGAAGCTCAACATCAACTAAATTTGCCAATGATGGAAGTGGTAAAGAAGGAGATTTTAAAACTTCTTGATGATGGTATGATCTATCTAATTTTTTATAGTAAGCAAGAAAGTACAATTTAGGTTGTCCCATAGACAACAAGTATGATCTTTATTAAAAACTCTAATGGTGGGCTTATACTTATTCATGTTTAAAGTAGTTGGAGAGTTTGTATTGACTATAGAAAATTAAACGTGGCCCCTAAAAAAGACAATTTTCTCCTTTTATTTATTAATCAAATACTTAAATTTTTAAGGGGTCGTACTCATTACTATTGTATTGATGGTTATTCAGGTATTCATCCAATTTCAGTAGCACCTAAAGACCAAAAAAAGACTATCTTCACATACCCTTTTTTAATACCTTTGCTTATTGGCAAACGCCCTTTGAACTTTACAGTGCACCTACCATGTTCCAACAATGTATAGTTATTATATTTTTAAACCATGTGAAGAACATCATAGAGGTATTTATAGATGATTTTACAATCTATAATAATTTTTTTGATGTATGTCTAGCTAACTTTACCAAAGTTCTTAAAAGATTTATTGATGTGAATCTTGTTCTAAACTTGAAAATTGTCATCTAAGGGTAAAATAAGGTATTATTTTGTGTCACATAACTTCTTTTAAAGGAGTTGAAGTTGATGGAATAAGGTAAATATAATTAAATCTTTATCTTACCCTACCAACATGTAGAGATTCTTTATTTTCCTGGCCATACAAGTTTTTATAGGAGCTTTATCAAGCATAATTCTAAAATCACTTAACCTTTGTGTAAGTTGTTGCAAAAAGATGCCATGTATGAGTCTGATGAAGTATGCAATATGGCATTTGACAAGCTAAAGAAGATATTGACTTTAGCACCAATCATACAACCCTACAATTGGAGCTTACTCTCAAAGAAGGAAATAAAGCCATCTATCATTCGATGGATACTATTTTTACAAGAGTTTGACTTAGAAATATGTGACAAGAAGGGTGTTAAATTTTTTTTGCAAATCACCTTAGTCGCCTAACAACAAATGGAGACTTGTTACCCTTATTAGATGATTTTCCATATGAACATCTCTTTTCCTTATAAAAGACAACTCACAGGTATTGTTGATACAATGAATTATTTAGTTACTAAGGCATTGCCTGATGACTTATAACTTATTTCATACTCAAAAAGATCAAATCAAAAGTGATGTTAATTATGTTTGGGATGATAGTTATATGTGGAGACATTGCTTTGACTAAGTAATTAGACATTATGTCACTAAATAAGAAATTCCATCTATCCTTCTCTTATTTCCATTCCTTTGGGGTACATTTTGATCTTAAGCATATTATATGTAGAATGTTGGAGTATGGGTTCTTTTATTCCACTTTAGTTCATGATGCATATACATTTTGTAAGGCATGTGAATATTATCAAAAGAGGAAGACTATAAGATATAGAGATGTCAACTAAGGAGATCAAGTTTATTCTCTAAAAGACTGTTAACCCAACTAAGAATCACTAGACCATGAGACTTGATGATGCACTTTAGGTATACCGCATACACATATGACCCTCCATAGATATGTCCCTTTGTCAACTCATATATGATAAGCCATGTCAATTTCCTATTGAATTATAGCATAAAGATTATTGAATGATCAAGAATTACAATGTGAAGATTGAAGAAGCTAGTATACATAGGAAACTGTAACTGCAAGAGCTTGAAGATATTTATAATGATACTTATAAAAACTTGAGGACTTATAAGGAAAAGACAAAGGCCCTTCATGATTAAATAATTTCTAGAAAATCCTTTCCTATTGGATAAAAAGTTTTATTTTATCAACTCTTATTTGAAATTATTTTTTGTTTCCCTTTAAAATTTAGTGAGTAGACACAAGTAAAATCTTTAAAGTGAATAGTTATCGTTTACAACCCTTTTATGAAGGTTTTCAGATATCTAATGTTGAGGAGATACATTAACCTATCTTACTTACAAAGACTAAGTAAAGGCTATGGTTAGTCGTAAAGCTGAACTTATAGGTACTTTTGGAAAGCAATCTAAATTCTTTTTGTTTTTATTTGCTTTTATTTCATTTTTAAGTTATTTTTTTCTATTTTGTTTCAAATCATTACTACTGACCCTATCATCACTATATAGCCTCGACATTATTCATTTTAGGGAAGTTCTATAGCTTTTTCTACTTATATTTCACTATTTTTATACATCTTTGTCTTTATACATTAAGGAAAATGTATAGAATAAGTGTAGGGGAGGGGATTAGACATTTTACTATTCTTCTATTATACTTTGAAGTGAAAATTTTCCAAAATCAAGTCAAACTTTTACCAATTAAATGATTGTGAGTTATGACAGTAATTGTTTTAAATATCTCATTTTAGCATTATTCTAATGGCTAGTTGATTATTAATTAGTCAATATGATTAATATGATTGATGTTGAATAATTTCTTATTGGTTATAACTTTTTCTTAAGTATGATTGTATGAATTACATATGTCAAATTTACCATTGTATATAGCATTTTTTAGGAAACTTTGTATGGATTTTTAGGCATACTTGCAATAAGGTGGTTAAATAATGTTTACCTTTTGAAAGAATTGAAAAACCTAAAAAAACTTATTTGATAAAGAAAGAAAGAAAATTAATAAGATTCGTAATTAAGTATCATGTTAAAGGTAAGATGGAGCATAAAATGCACTTGCCAAATTATTATAAAAAGGCAAAATGGAGTTTAAAATGCAATTACCATAATAGGATAGAGCATAAAATGCACCTACCAAATCATCATAGAATAAGTTGCTTAATTATTTATATGGAGTTAAATCAAAGCTTAATATTATATGTCAAGAGATGATTTATTATGCCATATGATCATATGAGTTAAGCTATAGTCCATATTAAGTTATAAGATGTGGATCATCTTTAATTACATTAGCTTGTATTAAAGTGTATAGTTAATTTTTAACTTATGTTAGGATTTTTTTTTTTGGTTGTTCTAAAAAATAATTGCTATAAGACAAGTAATGTTCAAGTATGGGGAAATTTGATAGGGTTTATAATATTCATTTAATTTTTAGTAATTCCTGATGTTTTAAGTGATTTAAGATCTTTATTTCATTTATTTTATTTTTATTTTTGATTATATATTGAAGAGTAGAGTTAAAAAAGGGGAGTTTTGGTTGAGTTTTAGGTATATTTTAGGCTAAAATAGAAGAACAATAAAGTTGAAAAGACATTTCTCATAGTCCCAATGACACTATTATTATCATGAAATACTTGCCATCATTCATTATGAAGTGAACCTTGTAGACAAGGTTTAGGAGTAAAATCGCACCCTTCAACGATGTCATTATATGTCCCGGAAATTGTCGTTATAGTTAAAGAATCAAATAGAAGGACAATAGTCCATACTAACGGTGCCATTGTTCCCCCACCTAAGCATCATATGGTGTAGTAAAATATGAGATAACACAAAACTTTTAGGGAAAAAAAGGACCAAATTATCTAAGTAAGATCTATTTAAAGATATAAGAACTCTACCTACTTGTAATAACACACGTAATAAGAGACTTTCTAGAGTTGTAAAGAACACTCAAAAAAGGGATTAAAGCAAGAATGAGAAGAGAGGGAAGAAAAGCAAAAAGCTACAATCCATTTGTCGTCATCCACCTTTGCCAACCAATTATAACAGTTTATTTCATCCTTTCATTGTTTCTTTTCCATTATGAGTAGCCAGTTTATTTCTTTTTAGTTATAGGATAATCATAAGTTAGTTCTTTGAGAATTGTGAGACTGAATTGATTATATTACGTTCTTTATATTTTTTAATATTCATATATTCTCTTAGTTAGATAAAATTATTGTTTGATCTATTGTATAATAGGCATATTGTCCAATTAATCAAAAATAATATACTACTAATTAGAATTTCGAATCCATAATTGTTTGAAGGTTCTGATATTTGAGGAAAATAAAAATTGAATTATGGGAATATATGATCTAATTTAAATAAACCAAACTTTTGAGTTTGTTGGTTAGAATTGGTAGTCTTTCTAGTATTTAATAATATTGATAAACTAAATACTAAGGGCTTATTTAGGTTGTTTATTAATAAGATGAATGATTCAAAGAGCTTCTCTTGATTATCGACAAGATAAGGAAAGATAGGTTATTAGAACTTATTGGCAACAAGAACCAATTTATTTAACAATCAAAGAAATTAATTATTGAGTCAGTGATCAATTCAAAAGGAACTAACAGAGATTATACCTTTAAATAGATGCATATTTATTATTAAATCCTTGTTTATATAGATTTAGCGTTATTTAATCTATTTGTTTTAGTTATGTAAGCCCTAAAGGCACTCAAAAGGGAGGTGAATTGAGATTTTAAAAACTTTTGTGTGGAATTAAACTCAACACCCAAGACAATTCAAAACAATGAGATGTGCAAAAGTGCATGCTAAAAAGATAATAAACAACTTAATAAACAAAACACACAATAAGCAAAAGATAAAGAGAAAAGGGAAGAGAAAGAAACAAGCAATTTATAAAATTTCACCTACCCTAAAGATAGGCTACGACTTCTCTCCAACTACTTATCAGATATCGTTCTTTACTAATTAAAGTAAAAATAATTACAATCTTTTTTTAGGCAAAGAGAAGCCTTTACAACTCAATCTTTTTCTAGGCAAAGAGAAGCCTTTACAACTCAATATTTTTCTAGGCAAAGAGAAGCCATGACAATCTTTATATGGTAAAGAGGATCCTTGACACTCTTTATATGGCAAAGAGGAGCCTTGACACTCTTTATATGGCAAAGAGGAGCCTTAACACACTTAACTAACCCAATAATGAAAATAATCTGTTTTTGAGTAACTAAGGAAAATTATGAATGTATTTCACTTAAGGCACAATTAAGCTAAAGGCTCCAACACTTTCACTAATGAAATGAATGATTAATACAACCAATGAAAGCTTAAACAAACTTGATATGGCATATTTGATGCACACATAAATTTGTATGATAATGAAACACAATCTGAAATATTCACTTAATCCAAAACTAATACTTCCAAATAGTCAAATAAGCCTCAAAATTCAGTCAAATAACCAATGAAGCTCCTGAGGACTTAAAAAAACATAAAACTATAATTTGGAAGCAAACAATTTAAATTTATATGCTCAAATATATGAATGAAAGTAAGTGTACGAAATTTGGACAGATTGAAGCAATCTGTAAACTTAGACCCTAAACAAAAGAAATAAGTGCTCTAAAATCAAAAAAAAAACCTAGATAATCTTAAGATCATATAAAAACAAAAAACATCACTCTTGCACATCCAGAACTGATTTATATTATCAAAAGATGCAGTTAACTCAAAAACAGAAAAATAGTGACAATTTAGGTGTATTTGAAAAATGAATTTTAAAGCAACTCAAATAGCCTTCAAAAAATTTTTAAAAAATTTTTAAACACTCTAGGACATTTGGGAAATAATAAAATAATTTTTATATGATTTTAGAAACTAATTAAAATGTCCAGAAATACGCTGAAAAATATGACAAAAAATTCTAGACAGATTCAATACTTTTGAAAAGAACAGACTTAAAATCTAAGAAATAATCTTCATAAAATTGAAAAAAAAAATCAGACAACTTAGGCAAAAAAAAATCATAATATCAGAATTGTTGAAATAGATTTATGTATCTAGAATCAATATACAAGTCAAACCAGAACAAATAGAACATGTTTCAATGTAGTTGAGAGATAAGGCTTTAACCTATCAAAATAATAAACTTAAAAATCGAAACTATGATTAAACAAACTCAAAAATACTTATTCTAATAGAGAATAGCAATATCACAATTTAAACAACCAGATATAAGATGATAGGGATGAGAAATAACAAAATAGTGTAAATGATAGTAGCTTGAAGAGATTAGAGAAAATTCGATTATCAATCTTGCTTTGAGAGCATGAAAACCTGAGTTGAGGGAGTTGAGAGGTCTAGGAAGATGTTGGGTATGTTTTATGGTTGCACTCTATTTTTCTTAGCTAATTTAGGGTTTTTCTTTAATTAATTCTAAATAAGGAAACAAGTAATTCTAAATAAGGAAGCAAGTAACTATTGGAGGATGACATGAGGAAGACCTATACCAACTTTAAACAAATCCAACGAATTTTAGATATTATTCTAGCATGAAATAGGACTTCAAACAAGTCTTGGGACACATTTTGAGACCATATAACAAATCAACATGATTTAATTAACTTCTAAAAATGGATTTGCTATAAAATTAAACTTTATGCAACTTCGGAGTGATTGCATGCAATGCATAACTAATGTTGAGCTCCAAGGTCAATTGGACAATAAGTGAAACTTATAATTGTATGTAAGACACCCCAACTAAGGTTTTGTAGCTTCCATATCTCTTGTTCTTCCTTTAGCTTCATCTTCATCCTTCAAACTTCAAGCTTTACACATGGAATCATCTTGAAATAACCTATCTTTGAATCTCACCATGCAAGCTCAAATCGTTAGTAGTAATTATGTTTTGTTATCATCAAAACTAAGATTGGAACCTCTCTTGGTTAAAAAAGTCAGTATGTAAAATCTCCTTTCCTTTTATTTATTCTTCTTAATCTTATAAACTAATAAATCAACCCAATTCCTGTAGAATATGACCTTACTCATCATTGTTTGCAAATTATTTAATTGTGTTAGAATAGAAATTTATATTGTTGAATTGAACACCCACCAATGAGTAGTAACCAAAAAAAAAAATTAGTTACTCTCTAATGCATAACGTTTCAACTTTTTATAGAAACAAGCATATTTCCAATAACTCAAGCATTACCCTTAAAACATAATCGGATTCTTAAATGTTCATTTTTGTTTTCAAAAACAATAATTTTAATTAACACTTAATCAATATTAGCAAAGTAACAAGCTAGGGGTTGAATCTCATTCCAGAAAATTCAAAAACAAATTCCATATTTCTCTGACAGAGAAACATTTCTAGTCTCTAGTTTTGGAAACATAGCAAGAAAACATCTTCCAAAACATGGTAGGTAGTAGACACCAAAAAAAAAAAATGCAGAAGGTAACAAACTTCTCTAGAAACAATTTCTAGATATCACAAGCAAGGCAATAGGGAATTTTTCAAAAAACATAAAAAGGCGATACGATGAATTTTTCTAAAAAGTAGTAACATTTGTTCTTATTTTCTAGACATAACAATTTCATATTCTAAAAGAGGCAAGTTACAAAATTTTCAAAAACAATTTCCAAAATTTCTTACTAAGAATTAAATATAACCTTTTTCAAATTCATACTCAAATATAATTTGATTATAAGTTGTTTTCAACATTGATAACGTTTTTCAAATTCTTATGTTCTAAGTTCCTCCAATTTTAGATAAATCCAACAAATTCTAAAAATATCTCTAATTACAAGAAAACCTAGAACAAGCTCTCTAGATTTAATGGCACAACAACGTTAAGAACTATGAAACAACTAACTAAGGCCATAATCTTGCAAACTTATATCATACCTAGAGAATCGAAACTTTAAACTAAGTTGATTAAGTTTTACTTACAAAATTTATTAGCCTATCACTATTTGTGGTAATCGCTAATAACAATTACGAATCAAAAGGTCAAATCTAGTAATCAAACTAAAAATTACTAGTAGGATGATCAATCCTACATATAATCCCTAATTCTTGGCATTAAATTAGAGTTTCAATCCAACCCTAGCATAAAACACAAAACTATTTAAAAACTCCATTCTATTCTCATAATTATGACCCATCTATCCTTTTAATATCTTTAAACCCAAATAAAACTAAGCAAACATGATCAAATTAACAAGAACAGAAGTTAAAATTGCAAGAAACCATAAAAAAGGGATAACTAAGGCTGAAATTAAAGATTTAACATTAAACTAACAATATCTAAAGGTTCAATAAGTATTTAAACAAAACCTAAACAACAAAATTGAAAGAAAGCTATAAAACCCTTAAACATAAAAAGAAAAACTAAGAAAATAAAGGTTGCCCAAGGAGATCCAAAAAGTGATCTTCCCTAGCCTTTAAATAGTTCTCAATTAGGTTTTTGGTATTTAGATAGCCAAAAGACTTGATTGTCCCTTGATTTGGAGTGAAACAACATTTTTACGACTTAAACAGTGGTTAACAGTACCTTAAACAACTCCTTATTAAACCACCGTTGAAGAACCTAGAACTCAGTACTTAAATGACAGTTGTAGTGACTTAAATGGTACCGTTGATAAAGTGTAAAAATTGATGTTTAACTCATTGCCCAACAACTCCTAGCTCCATTTTGCTCTTATTCTTCTCTAAAATTATCCCTTTCAACTAGTATTTGTATTCAGTGATTAATCATGTACGTAAACTCAAAAGAAACATAAATTAGTCACATTTACATCAAAGATAAGGATGAAACCATGTTAAAACATATATCAGAGCTCAATATAATTAATCCTTATCAAATACCCTCATACTTGAACTATTACTTGTTCTCAAGCAATGACTTAAACATTCCACTCAAACAATCTTAATCAAAAGTCTCAAGCTAATTGAATACAAATAAAAACCAATCAATGTCATTGATTTAGTGCACAAAATTTAACTCTATCATGAGAAAAACTTAGTTAAACACACAAAAAGCACATAGTTAGTAAAGAAGCAACCTTTAATGCATAATATTAAACATTCAAATCATTTCATATAAATCATCATATGATATAGTCAAGTATGTTTAGGACAATAAAAACAAACCACAAATTTAACTTTGCAGCATTTTCTCATAGGTCTCCTAGATTTTTTACACGAAGATAAAAACCTTGTCATGAATGACCTGGTTACTCAACTAAGATACTCCTTTTTAGCTTGTTTGATATGTCATCTAACTTTTTAATACAATGGTGAACATTTTGTTATGAATACCCCTAGTTATTAGGTTAGATCACACTCTCAAATGGCAGCTAGCACTACTCATAACTTCAACCTTTACATTATTTTAAATATAGGAGAGTGAAAAACATGCTCTCTTATTTAAAGAAACATCAACTTTTTTTTCAATTTACATTAAACATCCTTTTTCAAATTCACATAGCAACCATATAAAATGATCTTAAGTCCTTGTTATCATATAAAAGGGGTTATTAAACATATGCAAGCACTCAAAAGAAAAATGAAAATGAAAATTTTAGGGTTAGAAATCATTCAATAATCCATTAATGTTCAACCAAATCAAAAACATCAACTAACTTAAGATGCTTCAATTAACAATTAATTAATAATCAAGATAATTTGAAGATAAAACATTTAAATCATCACAATTAAATTTATAATAATTTAAGTGTAAGGAAATTTGAACTTGTTCCCTACTCCTACACTTAAATAGGACATTATCCTCAATGTTCCAGGAGTAATGAAAACGAAAAGAGGAATGGGAATAAGAATACTCCCATAAATGAGGTAATCCATGAAGTATTTGGTGGAGAGGTAACCGCCCACTTGTGCACCTACAAAACAAAGCAAAGACAAGAAAGAAAAACATTAAAAAAAAGTAACTAAAAACCTATCTAGAAAAGAGAAAAGATACAAAACTTAAAGGAAATATTAGGTTACCTCCTAACAAGTTATTATTTTAGGTCTTTAACTCGACCCCTATTTTGTGCAAGATTTAGTATCAAATGGAAAGTTAATCCATATAAAAAAATGCACAGAGCAATTGATGAGGCACAAATAGCTTCCTTTGAAATTGGCTCATAAGCAACAGGATGTTGTATAGTGTCAGATATGTGGAATCGTATTACTTCTTCATCAAATTCTAAAGTTCACTCTCTACCATAGACATCACTCTTTATACAGGATGGTCTCTTTAATAAAGTAGGCAATGGTTTTGGAGACTCTCCATCCTTCTCATCACCTTCTAATTTTATCCTATTGGTATACAGCTCCTTCAACATGTTTGCATCTTATGGCTTTTACTCTCTCTTCTTTTCTTCTTCTTCTTCTTCATTCTTACGTAAACATGTTGATGGAGAATGGAATTCTTACTAATGATATATGACAATAGGTCTAAAGTTGAAACTAGCTCCTTACTAGTCTCTCCCATATTGAAAATTAAAATGGTTGTCCCACTCTAAATTGTAAGTTAGGGTGCAAGGATTATAGCATCCTTATTTTTCAAAGGACCATTCAAGCACATAAACCTGCTGCTTATCCTGAAATGTAAGACCTGGATAAGAAGGATAACCCAAAAATGAGCTACTATCACATATCTTATCTTGTTTTTCATCCATCACTACTTACTCGACTAAAGATGTAAGGTTCATCGCTTGTCTCTCTAACCTCAAGATAACATAAGATTCAAAATTATTATTAAAATAATTAAAGTAGAAAAGATCGTAATTAAAAGTGCTTTGATAATGAGTCATAGTTGTTAAAAGCCCTCAAAACTTGAAAAAGTTGTGAATTCAAACAAATAGAAGACAAGGTGATAATGATTAATAAAAAGTAAAAGAAAAACAACACAAGAAATAACAAAATACTGTACTAGTTGTCTGCAAAGGGAGCAAAAACTTTGGTGAACTTGTCATTAATTCTCAATTAATAAACACGTAACCTAACCTAACTATGTAGTAGGGTAATTTAGGGTCGATCCAACAGAGAACTAGTTAGTGTTTTTAACTATTCCTAATGTTGTGCAAAAGAAAACAAAAGAAATAAAAATCCCTTGGTACAATGAAATTAAAATAAACAAAAAGATAACTAATGAAAAATAATACAAACGAACAATAACACAAAGAATAAGAAATAAGTAACTATAATGAAAAGCCAAGCAAAAGATATTTTCAGGTTCATCAATTACAATCAATTATAGAAAACATGTTAATTGTGTTATGCCTAAAATGCTAGCTTGTAGACACAAACAAGTTCTTATGTCCTAAGTTCCTCTAATTTTAGATAAATCTAACAAGCTTTAAAAATAACCCTAGTTATGCGCTAACCTAAAACAAGCTCTCTAGATTTAATGACGTAACAACATTAAGAACTAGGGAACAACTAACTAAAGTCTTAATCTTACAATTTTGGATCATGTAACCTAAAGAATCGAAACTTTTTACTTACAAAATCAATTAGCTTATTGCTACTTGTGATAATAGATAATGAAAATTATGAATTAAAAGTCTAAACCTAGCAATCGAACTAGAAATTACGAATAAGGTGACCAGTCCTACACATAATCTTTCATTCTTGGCATTAAATCAAAGATTCAATCCAACCTTAGTACAAAATACAAAACCCATTCAAAACCCTATCCAATTCTCATAATTATAACCCATTCATATTTTTAATATCTTCAAACCCAAATAAAATTAAGCTAGCATAATAAAATTAACAAGAATAAAAGTTGAAATTGCAAGAAACCATAAAGAAAACAAGATAACTAAAGTTGAAATTAAAGATTTAATATTAAACTAACAATATCTAAAGGTTTAACAAGTATTTAAATAAAACTCAAACGAAATACATGGAAAATAAAAAAAATAAGAAAAGACAACAGCAATAAAATAAATAAAAATAAGAAAAGACAGCAGTGAAATCAACAAAAAAGGAAGAAATCTGCAACTAAATGACTAATAAATGAGTTCTTAAAGACATAATTGAAAGAAAGTTACAAAAAACCCCTAAAACTAGAAGGAGAAATTAAGAAAATAAGAGTTGTCCAAATAGGAGACAAAAAGTGATGAAAATGGTCTTGTCCTATCTTTATATAGTCCTGAGTTAGGGTTTGTAGTGATTGGATAACTAAAAGACTTGATTACCCCTTAATTTGGAGTAAAATAGCATTTCTAGGACTTAAACGATAGTTAATAGTATCTTAAATGGCCCCCTGTCAAACCACTGTTGAAGAATTTAGAACTCGATATTTAAATGCCAATTGCAGTAACTTAAATGGCATCATTAATAAACTGCAAAAATTGACGTTTAACTCTCTGTCTAATAGCTCCTAGCTACATTTTGCTTAAATTCTTCTCCAAACTTGAACCTTTTAACTAATATTTGTATCCAACGATTAATCCTTCACTTAAAATTAAAAGGAATACAAATTAGGCACATGTACATCAAAGATAAGGATGAAACCATATTAAAACATATATCAAAACTCAATATAATTGATCCCTATCAATATATGTTTACAGTTCTTCTCAAATCCATAAGTAGTAGATGAATCACTTGAGTCATATACGTGTCTAGCTTTTAATAGTATTCACAAATCAACCTTAGAGAAGTTCAATTTTTAAGATAAAGAAAATGAGAAGTGATACCTTTTCTAATGTTTTCTGTCTTTATATAGGAAAAAAAGGTTTTTCTTTATATTAAAATTAAATATAATCATGAATAAAATCTCACTTTAGTTACAATTATAATTTAATTTTAATTAAAAACGAATATAATATATTTACTCTTTGAAATTTCTTAAACTCCACAATTAAATCCAACTTAATTATTTTTCTCTCTTCATTTGACTTTTATTTATGACTCATAAGTTCCTAATATATTGGTAATGATTATATATTATAATTCAAATTCATAATTAGAATAAATTAAAATTCTTTTCAATTTATCATTTATTCTCTAATTAAATAATTTATAATCATATATCAAGATTGATATCTAATGACATATTATGGTCACTCAAATATTATGAATGTTAAAATGGTTTTGACTTAACATATATATATATGATTTTTTTTTTCAAATAATTCAATCTTTTCGTTATACATTATTTCGATTAAACATCGAGTGTGGAATTAGTATCTACTCTATTTAAGCCTAATCATTTTAGTTCTTTACTATTAGTAATTAATTTTATTAATGACATTTGAAAAATATTTTCAAAGTGTTATTTCACCTAGGTTAAGGATTTCTTAAATCAATATTAAATGAGAACAATGAAACATTCTTCCTAATCACTTTAAAGTAATGAATCATATATTGATCACTTAACTACCTCCATGTAGTTCATGTTATATCTAATAAATATTAAGTGTCATTAAAATAGATCATAAATAGTATCAAAACATATCAATCCCTATATTAGATACTTTTGATATTCAAAGTCTAAAGATTATTTATAGAATTATCATAATGAACATTTTATAAATATATAAGTAATATTTCATATAAAATTCTTATATCATATCAGTTCAGGTGAACTTGTTCTGTAATAAGCATTGAAGCATTTGTTTAAATATCTCCACACTTTAGTTTATAAGATCAATTACTTCATTCTTTGGGAAGAAATATAACATATGATAGTTTTTCCACTTTATTAATGTTTAATCAAGTAGAGCAATAACAAAGAATAATTTAAAGATTATACCTAATTTATTTGTAAAGTATATTTTATCTATAGATTTTATTTTATACATATTTGTTTAATTATTTAATTAACCAAATATGTATAAAATAAATGATATCTTCAATAAAACATGTCATAGATTTATAACCAACTAATTAGGGTATAAAGGATTATTTAAATTTAAAAATAATAAGAAAGTGTTATATATCACTCAAAGAATTGAACATTGTTTTTATATTTGGAGTGTTATTTTAAACATGTAATAGTGGTGGTTCTTATAAAAAGAAATTTCTTAATTATTTTTACATAAATTTATAAATTATCTTTACATATTTTTAAATTATCATAAGATTATAGTTATTTTAAACATTTTTTTCATGATAACTACTTAGGAACAGCCATATCCCCCATCTTTAATTACATTCTTAATTAAGTCCTATAACTTTAAAAGTTTCTATTTGAATCCTAAACCTTTGCATTTTCAGACCAATATAGTTCTTTTGTTAGTTTTCATTAACAAAGATCTTATGTAACAAAAAGAATAAGACATTTAAATATTTTATAGACATCTATTAAACTATGTTGTTTCAAATTTATTCTTAAACATTGCAAAACTACGTCATTTTAAATATACATACTTTAAAATTCCACTTTTCAATTCTTAAACCTTAAATTTTCCATCATAAAGATAGAATATTGTAGAACAAATATGTTCTAGTGGTAGTGAGTTGGTTCATGTTTATCTATCGTAAAAACAAATAAATCCCAATAAAAAATAACAATTATATTGTTTACTAATTGATAATTCAAATCTTTCTTGTATTAGCTTACAATTTTATGTATTATTTGTGTTGTTAGGTAGTGTTACAGAAGAATGCTGCATCTATATACAGTATCCTAAATAAAGCAGGAAGAATAGTGGTTGTTGCACTTTTTCCATATGAAATTACTTCATGAAAGGTAGTGTTATATTTTAACCAAAAACCCATTTTTAGTCTTCTGCAATCAAAAACGTTTGGAAGGATGGCTTTGTGATCTTTACTTTGATATCTTATAGAAAGCCACTAAAAAATGGCTTTTATACCCTATATTTTTCTCTAGCAAATAGGATTGTAAAAATATTTTGCTTTTACAAGAGAAATTTTAGATTTTGTGAATTGAAAATGAGATTTTGAAAGTGGATATTTCCAACCTTTAATTATTACCAAATAAAGATCGTATAATTCAATTTATTTTCAAATTGCAAAAGATTCACGTCAATATTAGAGTTTCTAATAGGATGACTTGAACAGTTGGATTACCAAATCTCGTCTCTATTATATATATATATATATAATGTAGAAATATTGCATTTTTATGTCTACTAAATAAATTTTTAATGGATGTAATACTTGTGAATATTACAATTTGAATAAATTACGAAATAAATTAATAAGTAAGAATTATTATTAAAAATTAATAAGTAAGAATTAAAAGACAAATGCAATTTAAATAGTTTTTATAAGTTTAATATATTTTTATTTTTGATTAATATCTTTTCTAGATTTTATCCTTTCGTTAAAACAAATGAATGTAGATGTAAAATTCATTTATAAAGAATTCCACATGGAATTCATTTACAAATAAATTCTCTTATTTGAATAGTTATTATTTAAAACATGAAATTCAATTGAATTATTCATAATCGTATTTGGAATAAATCTAGAATTAAAATTTTATTTACATCTATTTCCTAATATACTCCTTCACATAATAACTTTATAAAATTAAATGATGACAACAATACATCCTTAGTGTTTTTTAATATTTATATCAAAATAATTTTTAAAAAATTAGGAAAAATATTTAATAAAAAGAAAATCAGTTTGAAAAAATATACTTATATTAAATATTATGAAACATATTTTTGAAATTTAAATACGTAAAAAATGTTTAATTTTAGCAAATAAACAGATTTACCTAATGTCAAAAGTTAAAAAAAATGATGGCCTTTAAATAGAGACAGCCTTCATGTTACTCTAAATCAATGGATCGTTGGCCTAATGTAAGGATAAAAAGGAGAAGAGATGCTATAATAATAAAATGACAAACACCTCACTTTGCTGATTAATCTAATTATAATATAATACAATAATATTACAATTATAATTACAATTCTATTCTATTATAATATAAAAATATATTAATATGTTGTTAGTAATAATATATTGTTACTAATAATAATATTTATAATTAACTAAGGTTATTATACTGTTACAAATGTATATTTCTAGAATTGGCAATATTTGTTACTAATTAACTGTTACTTATTAATTTGAAATATAATATATTGTTTATTGTTATATTATAAAAGCAAACAAAAAAAAAGATAAAAGTCTAACGAGGATAGTTGTGGAAGATAAATACATACTTTTTAAGTTTGTATAATTCATTTGGAAATCCTAATATTTTGATGAAATTTGGATTAGTTATATTGAATTTCGTAGAATTCAAATCATATAATTGAAATGAATAGTGTTTTGCATTCCAAACATAAAAATTTGGAATTGTAAATGAATTCTACAAAATTTTATGGAATTTATTTGTTTCAAATAAGCTCTTAAAAGCGACTTACAATTCGTTTTAACTTCTTCAACATAAAACTCTTAAAAGAATTTGATTTGTCAATTAAATTATCACCAGTTGAAGCAAATTCAACCTCATGTAGTGTATTTGCCTATGCTTTTCTAGGTGAATGTATGTGCGCATGTTCACACGCACGCGAGAAAGCACACAATTTTAAAAGTATAATGATTTGTCATAGGTTACAAACCAAGCCTTCAGTTAATTGGTTTTTAGCTGACATTTGCATCTTTTACACATGTGCATACATAAAAGAGTGATTATCAAAGTTTAAAATAGAAGTTAAAAGTCCAAAAAAGAAGTTATAATTTGTTGTAAAGGCAAATTATTAAAAAATATATGAAATTTATCTAAATTTGTAATTCTAACTAGAAGAAAATTTTTTGACAATGTAGTATAACAACTCCAAATTTTTTCCAAATCTAACGTGCCTTTTGATACACCGTTAAAGACACTGATGTGTCATCCATGTCAATGAAATAGATTTACACTTGTGTGAAACATGTTGGACACAGATGGAAATAAAAATTTTAAAATTTTGATTTGTTTCCATTAATTATGTGCTGCCATTTTGAGAAGTCAAAAAACATAAATCCCAATCATGCCTCCCCCCCCCCCAAGGGACCTAAATTCCATCTAGTTTGCCCCTTCCTTCATGCTAGTGCTTAGTTTGCCCATTCTCTGTTGAAGTACTCGCCACCAACTTCACGCCATTATCGCTCGTCATCATTGATTTTGTCATTTTTCCATGTGGTTTTTGTTGGATAGCAAATTTAGGTGTGAGAATACACTTCATGAGGTATGTTCTTTATAAAGACATCAAAAGCTACTCCACCTTGATTAAGAAAACAATAACTCCTAATGTTTAAAGGAGAACTTCCAATGGTTGGACAAGACTTGACTTTAATAAGGAACTCACTGGAGCACTCGCTTGAATGTAACATATCCTACCTTCCCTTAAAAATTGAAAAAGGAAAAAGAAACTTTGGTTGTAAAGATTCATGGCTACTATGGGAAATAAGTAGACCTCTCAATAGAGGCAAGTTAGAGAACTCAATCATAAGTATAAACATAGACACTGGAAGAAATCATATAAAGGTCGGGAAGAAAGTCAATCCCTTTTCATATCATAGGTTATTTTATCTCTTCAAAAGTCAATTTTAGACTCTATGGAGAGGCAACCACCATGGAACAATCAAAAGTAAATAACAAAGTAGGGGAAGGGAAAATCTAAAACTGGGAAAATAGCTGGTCTTTCAAGGTAACTTAATCAGAAAAGAAAGGACCGTCGGGCATTCTTATTATTGTTTTGGCCTATCTACACTTTAGCAATCATCTGAGGTGTAGTTTTTATTATTATTTTTAGATGATGATGTTTGTTAATGGGATTAGTTATTCTATTAATAGTAGCCTTTGATGGGTTTATTATCTATCATTTTTATTTTATCCCCTGTAGAAGCCTTCGATGGGTCTATTGTCCAAACTTTGATGTGGTTTGAATTACAAGAATATGAACCTCAGAGTCCCAGGTTACAAATCAATAACTCATATTCTGATAATAATTTCAAGTTAATCAAAACTTATTATGGACTATGTTGAATTGTTATTTAAAGTCCATATTACTTATGGCATGGGTGGGAGCAAAGTGTACGTATCTTTTTTTACTTATACACCATGCATATATACAACATGGAAAGAGTACAAAAGTGTCGTGGATGGATTTTAAAATGTTGTTTATTGCTATCTCAATAATTTAGCAGAAACTGAAAGGATGTATTGTCAATTTTATTAAGAGAATGCATTATATTCAATGGTAAACTAAACCTTTTTTTATTTTAGTTTTTACTATGAACTCTCTATATAAGTTATCTTTCTTTGAAGTGATTTCTAATTCATAATATTATTTCATTTCAGATTCCATATATTAACTACCATGATTGTCTTAAGTAAATGATCTTGTAGATATTTAATTATAAGCCTAATACAGGTTGACATTTTTATCAATGTGTTAACACTATTGATTGATGAACATTGAAATTGTAGGGCTTTTGTAAGTATTTAGTTATGAAAAATAAGTTGAAGATATGTTAATGTAAAAATATTTTCCGGACAGTAGATATCCTCTAGGGTAAGAGTCGTGTGCACAAGGTTCATTGTTGCTCGCAAGAGGTATTTATAAGATTTTATAAAAATATCAGACGGACTATGCCATAAAATTAATATTTATGTTTTTATGCTTTGTTTTT
>JAOXYD010213816.1:0-19909 GCA_028565735.1 Pinacopodium congolense
ATTTGGAAGCTTCAAGACCTTAGATAGGTTGTTTCAAATATGTTTGTAAGTTTTACTTGATGTTCAATTGATCTAAGAGCTTAATTTTGATCATGCATTGCATTGAAATATGTAAAGTTGCATATTCTTTTATTTCAAAGATCATTTCATGATTTTGAATTAGTTAATAAGTTTTGATCATTCATATAGTTTTAAGATATGATTTAAAAGTTATTTGAAGTCTTAATTATTGTTTGGAACTTATATGAAAAGTTTTGGAGTTAGTTTTGAGTAATTTTCATACTTTCTTGAGGCATAACAATGGCCTGTTCATCTAATAAACGACATCATTGATAAACCCAGAAGGTACCGTTATACCCTTATGTTCCAGCATCTTAAATGGTGAGTTGTTCTTCGAACAACGATGTCGTTGATCAACCTAAAGGGCACCGTTGAAGGCCCATTGTCTAACAGCTAGTTTTTACTTTCGGGGTTTTATCTATTTTCTTCATTCTAATGGCTTAAAACCCTCTTAAAACCCCCTTTAGCATCAGGACACTATATATATTCTTTAGAAAAGAATTTTAACTATCTAGACACTCCAAAAATTGATCAAACCTTTTGAATCATTCAAAAGTCTCAAGCTGCCCACTTTTATACTGCACTTATTTTCAATTAATTGTTTGTTGTCAATTTGTGTTTTCGGGTGAGAGAAATTGTGTTTAATATCTTTCTTGAGTATTTAAGAGTTTATTTGATCTATCTTTTACATTTTAGAGAGGCTAATTCGTTAGATTAAAGCTAGAACTCATACATATATCAAAACTTTCTCTGTTGAGACTGTTCTAGCTTGAATCTTATTTCAGGTGACAAAACCTATTTCTAAAATTGTGTTATTGGAGTTTTTAGTTTGCTTAAGGTCTCTAGATTATGCTTAAACCTTGTTTCAAATTTTTAATGCATGTTTGAGTTATCATTGAGCTTAAACTATCATATACTTCAAGATAGCTACTGTTTTAACTAGTTTAAGTTTGATTCTAATTTCAACTTGATTAAACTATTTCTTTATGTTTGTTATTATTTTTTTATGGTTGTTTAACTTCTTCAGAGTTAGAATAATCTTAGTTTCAAATTTTTGGTTTATTATTTTATCATTTGTGTGCATTAGTTTATTTATACATTAAAACTGTCAAGTTTTTATGTTCCTCATTCAATCACAATTTTCCTAATATAAATTAGTTCGAGGTGCATAAATTTGCTGTAGTTAGTTCACACAAGGGGTTAGGAGTTCTCTAGATTTTTTAGTTTGATTTTTAAGCATTTATATTTGTGTTTTGAGATGAACATTAACAAAGTGCTTAAACTATCCTGATTTTGTACTTAGCTCACTTTGGTCAATTTGCATATATCTATACACGTTTTGGTGCATAAATTCTATCATACTCAGTTTGTTTAAGCTTTCAAGATTGTTATCATTCATTCATATCATTGATTGAAAGCTAGAGCCCTTGGTTTAATTATGCATTGAGTGAAACATTTTTTAAGGTGTATTTAGTTACTAAAATTTGAGGGAATTGAATCTTTTGGATATTTGTGAATTTTATAGGCTTCTTTTTGCCTTAAAAAGGGATGGAATAGGTAACTCTTAACCTTTAGGAAGTAAGATTGTTGTTGTGGGTTACTCTTCACCCTTGGAAAGTAAGATTGTAAAGGTTAGTTTTCACCTTATAAGAAGATTGTACTTGTTTTGATCGATTAGTATAGAATCATCTAACAAGAAGTTAGAAAGGAGACGTAGCTTATCTTTAAGGTAGGTGAACTTCTTTAATTAGCTTGTGTCCTTCTCTTTTCTCAAATTATTGCATTCATGTGGTAATTGCATTCTCATTCCATCTTAGGTTGAATCTTGGTTTAGTGATTTCGTCCAGTTTTCAATTGATGTAGGTTGCTAGTTCGAATTAGCTAAAAGTTTTTAAACGCCCAATTCACCCCCCTTCTTAGGTGCCTTAGGGCTTACATGGCATTCTCTACCTTTTCTAGCTTTGGACTCTTGATCTTTTAGCTATAACTTCTTTTCTACTCATCCTTTGGCCATTAAATTTTGTGTAGACTTCAATAACATGATTTTCTTATTCCCTAAATTGATTCCACAAAAATTACAACTCTAATAGTGCATCTAATGTCTCATTAAAGTCACCCATAGTTGAGACATTGCTTATTTCAACTTCTCCTGTTCTTCTCATGACGCACTTGTCATGGCATGTCTTATAACCTTGATATTTGATGTGGAAATTCATAACTATGCTTTAACTCCTCAAATTGATTCCAAATCTATTCTAATGCCATAAGTGCATAAAAAATGCTCTCTAAAGTCCTACAAATATAAGAAATCATCCAAAGCAACTTAAGCAACATCTTATTTAATAATAAACGAATATGCACCAAAATCATATAGAATTGACCTTCAAACCTAAGATAATGATCATGAAAAACATGCCTAAAAGATGTATAATTACGATGCTATCAACACGCCACAATCAAAAACATTAAAAAATTGATATATGATCATGAAAACATGCCTAAAAGGTTTATAATTAGGGTGCAATCAACACTTCATAATCACCAACATGAAAAACTTGATATTATACACCAACAAAACAGTTGCAATAACTTAATAGGGATGTATTTTATCATATTTTCATAGAAGTTTCAATGTCATTCCATTCCCTATTTTTGTGTTTAAATATCTAATTTGGATTTCTTTTGAGTTTACATGCAAATTTGTCATTGGGACACAAATACAAAGTGAAAAGACCAAGTTTGGAAGTGCTTTGGAGCAAAATTGGAACTCGAAGAAGTGTATAATCAATTTTAGGACTTAGAGCATCATGTTATGAAGTTCCACACCAAATTTCAAGCCCATAATACAAGCCATAAAGGATGTATCAAGAAAAGAATAAGATAAGCTCAATTGAACACTATATTTGATATAGGTGATTTCGGTGATGTATTAGTTGCACGTATGGAGCTCAAAGCATTCTGAAGTTTTATGGGGTATACGAAATTCATGTGAAGAACCTATAAATCAAATTTCATGGCTATTAAAGATGCATAAAAGGACTTAGAGCAGAAAAATGCAAAGAGGGACAGAAGCTACCAATTTCTGAGACATTAACAAAATTTGTAAAAAAACATTATTTTTGTTTTTCTTGGGGAAAACTTGACGAAATCACTCCCAAATTGACCAAAACCCTAGATAAGACCTTTAAAAGGGGAAAATGGAGCAAATTCTTCACTTTTTTCTCCTACTTAGGTAGCCTTTCATCTTCCTTATATTTTCTTTAGGTTTTAGTCTGTTTTAGTTGTTTGTTTCATCTCTTTTCATGTTTAGACCTTAGATTAAGTAGTTTACGTGTTAAATATTGTTTTTCCTTGGGTTTCTGCTACTGCCTTTTTATTTTCTTTATATTTATATTTATTTTATTTTATTTGGTTTTATTAAATTTGTGTGAAATGCTTGGTTTTCATTAATATAGTATTACTTCTTTAATTTTTCCAACCTTGTTCATTATTTACTTTATGATTTCTATAACTATTTTTTCTTTTTCTTTTATTTCAAATTGTCTTTAGTGATATTTTCAATATTGTAACTTGGTTTTAAATAGGTATGAAGATCTTTAATGAATTCATGGATGAAAATTATGAGTGTTCAAGTGGGTCTTGAATGAGCATTGTAATTTACACTAGGATTAAGTTGGAATTCAAAATTAATGCCATGAACTAGGTATTTATTCATAGTATTGGTGTAATTTCTAGTTTAATTGCTAGGATTTAACTTTTAATCCGTAAATTTCATTAGAAAAACCTATAAGTGGTGATAGGTTAATTGATGTTATAGGTAAGCTTAATCAATTAATTTAGGATTCCAATTCTTAAGGCTACATGATCCGATCACTTGAGATCATGGCCTTAATTAGTTTCCTAATTCTTAATGTTCTCATGCTACTAAATTTAAAGAGTTTTTTCTAGGTTATCATGTAATTAAGGCTAAGTTGTCTATTATATAGAACTTATCCAAAAATGCAGAAACTTAAGACACAAGAATTTGTTTGTGTATAAAAGCTAACATTTTAGACATAACATAATCTATAGGATTTCGATGATCAATTTTAATTCATGAATCCTAATAATATCTTCAACCTAGCTTTTCTTCTTTGTTATTTACTTTCTTGTTTTGATATCATTAATTGACTTTATGCTTATTTAATTTCTTCGCATCTAAGGTTTGTCATTTATTTTCTATTTCTTTTGTGTAAGATGAGGAATAGTTGAAAGACATAACCAGTTCTCTATGGGATAAGCCCTAACTTTCTCTATTATATAGTTAGTTAGGTCAATTAGGTAAATTTATTATTTGGTGGTCTACAATAGATTCACTAAACTTTTGATGCCATTATTGGGGAACTGACCCTTGTGTTTAACTATTTCTTGTGTTATTTCTATTATTGTTTTTGATGATCTTTGTACCTTATTGTCTATTTATTATTGCTTCATAACTTTTTCAAGTAATAGCTTATTTTCAATGTGCTTTTAATTTTGATTTTCACGCTGTAATGCTTATAGTGATGGTTTTGCATTTGCTGCTACCTCAAGGTTGGAACAATATATAGCAAACCTCACATCCTTAGTAGGGTAAGAAGTGAATGATTAGTAGACACTAAGGTATGTTATTTTTTGTTCATTTTTAGGCCATTCTATTGATATGTGTCCTACCTTTTAGGATAAATAGTGGTTTTATATAGATGGAGGTTTGTAGGAGGACAAGAAAGGATGATATCAGTCTTATACTCTCATTCTAAAGTCAGAGGATCATCCTTACTTTTCATATGGTAGCCAAAAGTTCAATTCTCTATCACTGTGCTATCAAAGCCAACTGCATTTTCAACCCATGACTTCAGCTCAGCATTGCCATCACAAGCTGACAAGAAGTCATTGGAGAACATTGTAAAGTGCTTGGCTGCAAGGACTCTTCAATTCCAGCAAGAAATAAGGAGTGGCTTGAAGGATTTAGAAGATCAAGTGAGTCAATTGGTAGAAGTGATAGTTAATCTAGAAGGCTCAGTCTTAACAAACATTCCTATCTAATAATAGGAAGACTATAGGGAGATAATATATGCCCTTTCACCAGAGGGTAAAGAACAATAAGAGAAAAAGGAGCCTGTTCAGAAAAAGAAGGTGTTCTTTGAAAAGAATGAGGGTGAAACAGCTCTCAAGGTAAGTAATACATTTTTTTAGTTTTTATAACTACAATTTTGTTCGTTTTCTAAGTAGGATAAAGAATAAAGAATATGAAGAAGAGAAGAAGAGTGAGTAAGAGAGTTAAGAGGATTAGAGGAGAGAGATCTTGAAGTAAGTTTGATGCTTGAAAGAGTCATGTCCAAGTAAGCAGAAGTGGGAAGGAGATGAGAATAATGAAGAGCCTCCACACTTATCATTTAATCAATTATAGAGGACATCCTAGATGAAAGGAGATATCTATAGTAGAGAGGGGACCATGGACTATGATGGAGACACAATGCGATTACACCTCTATAATGATATGAGACATCAAGATAATTGGAAGCCAACTTTGAGGGAAACTATTCCAAGATCATTAATGAGTTTAAGTATGTTTCCTATTAGGCTCAAATATCATTTTGATACTAGATAGGGTACATAGTAGGTGTCGAGCTAAAGGCCTAAAACATATGCCTTTTGGGAGGGAACCTAACCTTTCCTTTAAATATTTGTGTCTTTTCTTTTGTTAGCTAGCTCATTAATTGCTTTATGGTTAAGTAATTTTCCTTCCTTTTATGTTTTTTGTTTTGTTTTGTAGGAGCCAAATGTGGGAGCTGTAATCTCTTTCCATCAACTACTTCATGGATAACCTAATTCAGGGGAATTTTCTTGTTCCACGTTATTTTTTGTTTTCATTATTTTTCGGACATTAGGGATAATGTCCCATTTAAGTATGGGGATAGGGAACAAGATATTTTTCTACACTTGAGCTATTATAAATTTAAGGGTGATGATTTAAATGCGTTAAATTAAAATGATTCTAATCTTTAGTTGATAGTTAATTCTAGTACTTAAAGGACATTGATGCTTTTAACTTGACGAACTTTACTTAACTCTTAAAATGATGCTAACATCATTTTTTTTCATTTGTCATTTTCTTTTAAATGCCTTATATGGTTAGTGAACCATTTATATGATATTCAATATTTAAGCACATTTTGTACAGTTTGTCATATGAACATGGAATGTGATGTTTGAAATAAATAATGGAAAAGAAAAGAAAATTGTGAAAAATAATTTTTATGTTAAATAAACTGAGCATTTTCACTCTATTGGCTTTAACTAATGTAAAGGCTGAAGTTTATGAGTGGTGCTAGTAGCCTTTAGAGACAGTTATCTAGCTTAGTAACTACGAATGTTCATGATAAAATGTTCACCCTCACGTCAAAAAACTAGATGACATATCAAACAAACTTAAAGGATCATCTAGTTAAGTAACTGAGGTCATTAATGACAAGCTATTTAACCTCACATAAAAATCCTAAGAGAACTCCTATATATTGCTCAAAAATCAAATTGTATTGTGTTTTTAGTTGTTTTTGGTTATTTTGATTATTATTGACTAGTTTATGTGATAACCTTTGCGAAATGGCTTAAATGCTAGATATTATGCATATTGGGTTACTTTTTCATTAATTACGTGCTTTGCTTATGATAAACTTCTTTTTGAAAATGATAGACTTTAAATTTGTGAATTGGATTAAAAAGATCGATTGATTTTTTATTGTGCTCAATTAATTATTGACTTCTAATTAGAATTGATTGAGTAAAGTGTTTAAGTTACTACTTGAGGACAAGCAATAGTCCAGGTGTAGGGTCATTTGATAAGGATGCATTTTATGATGTTTTCATATAAGTTTCAATGTCATTTCATCCTTATTTTTGTATTTAAATCTCTATTTTTTGTTTCATTTGAGATTACAAGTAGATTTGACCTGAAGTCAAAAATACAAAGTGAAAAGATCAAGTTTGGAAGTGTTTTGGAGAAATTTTTGAACTAGAAAATGTCTGTATTCAATTTTAGGACTTAGAACACTATGTTATGAAGCTCCCTACCAAATTTCAAGGCCATATGACAAGACGTGAAGAATGCGTTAAGGAAAGGCCAAGACAAACATAGTAGAACAATAGATTTGGTGCAAGTGACTTTGGTGATGAATTAGATGCACTTTTATAACTCATATCATTCTAAATTTTGTGAAGTACAAGGAAATCATGCGAAGAATCCATAGATAGAATTTGATGGCTATTGCATATGTAAAGAAGGAGCTAGAGTAAAAAAGGTGAAGAGTAGTATAAGCTATCAATTTTTAGTGCCTAATTGGAACTTGTAAAATAACATCGTTTTGTGATGTTTAGGGGAAAACTTTACCAAATAATCTCCCAAAACAATCAAAACCCAAAAGAGGACCTATAAAAGGGAAAAGATTTAGTAAATTCGTCACTTTTGGCTCCCACTGGGTAGCCTTTAATCTTACTTGTATTTTCTTTAGGTTTTGGTGTGTTTTTGTTGTTCTTTTCATCTCTTTTCATGTTTAGACCTTAGGTTAAGTAGTTTAAGTGTTGAATATTGGTGGTTTTTGTGTTTCTACTACTTTTTTTTATTTTTGTTCAATTTATATTGTTATTTCACTTGGGTTTTGTTAAATACATTTTGAATGCTGGGTTTTCATTAGTATAATGCTTTTTCTTTAATTTTTTCAATCTTGTTCCTTATTTTCTTGTTGATTTATGCAACTCTTTTCTATTTTACTTTAATTTTTGATTGTGTTTAGTGTTATTTTCATTATAATAACTTAGTTTTAAGTGGATTTAAAGGTATTTGATGGATTCATGGATGATAATTGTGAGAATTGGAATGGGTCATGAATGGGAATTGTAATGTTTGCTAGGATTGAGTCTGAATTTGGAATTAATGCCATGAAATAGGGATTTATTTATAGGATTGGCCATCCTAGGTGTAATTTCCAGTTCAATTGCTAGGATTTAACTTTTGATCTATAATTTTCATTAACGAAATTCATAAGTGGTGATAAGTTAATTGATTTTGAATGTAAACTTAATCAATTATTTTAGGATTCTAATTCTTAAAGCTACATGATCTGAGCTTGTAAGATCATGGTTTTAGTTAATCATTACCTAGTTTTTAATGTTTTCGTACCACTAAATCTAGAGAGCTTGTTCTATGTTATTGCGTTATTAGGAGTAAGTTTTCTATCTTATAAGACTTATCTAAAAATGAACTTAGGACGCAAGAGTGTTTGTGTCTATAGGATAGCATCTTAAGCATAACCCAATCTTTAGGATTTCGATGATCAACTGTAATTCATGAATCCTGATAATATCTTTAGACTAGATTTTTGTCTTTGTTATTTGCTTTCTTATTTTGTTTGCTTTAATTTTGTTCATTGTATTTGGGTTTCTTTAATTCCTTCACAACCAGGGGTTTTCTTTTATTTTCTTTTTCTTTTGCACAACATTAGGAATAGCTAAAAAACATAATCAGTTCTCTGTGAGATTGACCTTGACTTGCCCTACTACATAATTAGTCAGGTTAGTTCAGTCAATTTATTATTTGGTGGTCTGTGATAAACCCACCATCACTTAAAAGAAAAGGAAAAAAAATTTTAAGTCAATTTTAAGAACAAGATCATTCAAGCATTGCTTAATGTTCAGAAATAAGAAACATTGATTGTATTAAAATACTGTAGACAACAATCAACTCCTAACTTTAATCATTCAAAGATTAGATATTCAAATAATTAATATTAGACTCACAACAATTAAAGTGTATGAATAAATGAAAAACAAGTGCAAGTTCATCTTTCCTCGTCCCTTAGCCCTAAATTGTCCTTAATTTTGAGGATGAAAACAAATGTAGTACATGAAGTGTAAAATAGGGAAGGAGAACAAAACTCCCCTGAAAATTGAAGTCCACTTATAGGCATGGCTTAAGAAAGTTTATTCCATTCTATATGACTTGAAGACTTTGGTGAAAGTGGACCTAAGCATATTCCATCCACAAAACCTACAATCAACAACATACAACACCAAGCTTATATTTGAATTATCAACATTAAGAAATCCTAAAAGAAAATAATCAAATATAACTTAAAGATAAAAAGAAATTGCAACAACAATCACACGAGCTTATCCTATTTAAGAACTTAATGTGCTGATTTAAGGTCATTAGCTTGACCATTCATCAATCCTTTTAGTGTAATTAAAGGATAGAAACCACTTCCATTTCTTTTGAGGAAATTTCTTTAAGATATAACTTTCCAAGATTCTTATTACCTCTGAACATTTTTCCATTGGAATTTTATAACCCGAGATCCCTATACTTATAAACTTAAGCAACTTTAAATGGTTCTCCATCAAGATTTAAGTTTACTAGGAAACAACTTCAACCTTAATCTAATTATCCTTTTTCTCTTTATAACTAACCTCTCGTTTTGTTCTACAGTCAATTTGTTAGATGTAATAATAGGTAGTGTTTTTCCTTTACCCAAAAAAGCATATCTTAAGTATTAAAGTCAAGATTTCAACCTGAGTATGAGGGTTTCATAAAGGAGAATAGAATAGGGTCATTTTCTCACAAAAGGTTCCTATTTTGGCTTATCACTAACATCTCCTCCATCTCAACTTCCTTATCATCTTTTGCTTCCACTTCTTTATTAAAATGTTTCTCTTATTCCTTTGCACACTAATCAACTATATCTATCTATCTTAATACAAGCCCTTTACTCTGTTCGATTGTTTAATGCTTTTCTATTACTAAACTCCACCTTTCAATTCATATACATTTAATAGTGATCTTCTAGTATTCATAAACATTCTACCAAGAATCAATGAACAACTGCAATATTATTCAAAAAGTAGTACCACCAAATTCACTAGAACGATGAATTTTTCCATTTTAACTAGCACATCTTCCACAAAACCAAAAGGTTTTTTGATTAATTGATCTGCCAAATTTATAAGTATGGATGTAGGTTTCATGTCTCCTAGCCCCTAATTTCCTAAAAATTTTATAAGATATAAGATTAATGCTTGCACCTAAGTCATATAAACTTTTATAAAATTCAAAATTACCAAATATGTAAGAAATAGTAAAACTCCCTAGATCTTATAATTTTGAAGGCACGTGGCTCATAATAATATAGTTCTAATTCTCTATCAATGACACTAAATGATTGTCCTCCCAAGTCCATTTGCGGGTTAGGATGTCTCTGAGAAATTTTGCATACCTGCTCATGTTATTCAATGCTTCTACAAAGGATAAATTGATCTGCAACTTCTTAAACTTCTCCAACAATTTAGAAATTTGAACATTCATTTGATTCTTCTTTATCCTTTATGAGAATATGATCTTAGGGATATATAATGGTGGTGGCACATATGACTTTCCTTGCTTCTTCTCCTTTTTTTCTTGGTTTTCTTACTTGCGGGTTTCAACCTTCTTCCTAACTAGATATTGAAATTCTTTCCCACTTGTAAGTGCAATAACATATATCTTCCCTATTGCATTAGGCTTCGTATTATTTAAGAGGCTCCCCGTACTTCTTGTAAACAATGTATTTTTCTAGCTTCTTAACTTGAACCGTTAAATTATGGATGGAAGAGGCATGATTCCATGTAATCTAATCAAACTTTACTTCCATGCTCTTCTAGTTTTCATTTTGGCATATATACTTCAAACATAAAATAAGGATTGTTACTTACCCTTTTATTGAGCTCCTATGTAGCTAACTTACTCCATACTGCTGCTATCCATCTAAAAACAATTATCTTTCACATGGCTCTTTTTCCCACAAAACTCAGATCCATGTTGCATCGCCTTCATTGGATTTGAAAGTGACCTACCAGCTAATTATTTACTTAGTAAGGGCCAATATTTAAGCTTGTAAATCTATCATTGAATTGATTGCAAGATGTTCCTTCAAATTATGTTGCTTACTCCTCTCCATTGTTTATAGGCAAATATTATTAACCATCTCCTTCAAAAATTCATGTTCAGTGCCTATTTTCCTCCTCATCAATGAACCTCCAGTTATTACAGCTATGATCCCTCTTGCAGGAGGATTAACCCCACTGTAACATGTTTGAAATTAGAATTCCTTAGGCAAATTTTTATATTGGTAACTGTTTTAAAACCCTTTAGATCTATTCCATGTATGATATAAGGATTCTCCATCACTTAACTAGAAATTTTGATCTCCTTAATGACTCTTATAGTCTTTGTCAGGAGAAAATATTAGCTTGAAAGGGCTTGCACCAACTACTCCCATATAGTGAAATTATCTAGATTAAGAGAATTTAACCATGCTTTAGCTCGATCCTTTAATGTAAATAAAAATAGCCTCATCTTAGCTGCATCCTCCAACAACCCATTATAACGAAATGTATCATATATCTCTAGTAAATTAACTAGCTATGCATTGGCATTTTCATTTGAAAATCCATAGGACTACATGTTGGTTTTTAACATATTAAATAAAGTTGGATTTATCTCAAAATTATTGGGCTACATTAGTAGTCTTGTAATCCCATGTTGATTGGTGTTAAATCCTAGCCTCATAAAATTCATGAGGATCCTTTTTTCCCCTACTTGCTCTCCTTATTCCACCATTGATCTTTCTATTTCTTCTTAGTAGTTTTCTCCTCTAATCTCCCTCTCTTTCTCTGTAATGTTAAAAATTGATAGTTTTATAAGCTTGTTCAAACTCCTTGTGATTCTTATGCTCATGCACTTGCAATCACACAAGGAAAAGTATCAAATTACTTAAATAAAAAGAAATTCAAGTCACAAAAGATGCTAAAATGACAATCCCACAAACGCAAAAAATTTGTTTATTCTATCGCAAATATACGGGTCTTATCTTATAGTATACTGGTATCATTCCCCAATGGATTTTTTTAGTCACCTAGTAACTTGAATTATAGTTAGTTTAAGGCAAACACTGAAATTAATGTAATTGAAAATAAACTAAATTAAAAAAAATTAACAACTAAACAATTGAACAATCAAGAATGAAATGAACTTGAGATTAACCAATGATCAACACGTAGGAATTACTTATTTCCTTAGTTTATCTTCCTCTTACTATATTGATTCAATAATGTTTGACCCTAGATATATTATAGCTTTGATTACCCTCTCTTGAGAACTTAACAAGTGTCTCTATTTGATTTAGACAATAATTGAATTGCAATCTCTCGATTTCTCAAAACCCTTCCTAACTATCTAACTAGATTTGAAGCAATCCTATAAGTAATTAAAAAATAATTAAGATCTCTCTTTAATTAACTATTAACCTAATGCTTGTAGGTCTATTAGGACACCAACTCTCATTATGAAACATAACAAAAATATCCAAATCCAATCTCTCGATTTGAATAAAGAAATTTGCATAATAAACATGAAATAACATATATACATTGAATCAATAAGAAAAGAGTTTAACAGAGTAATTTAAGAGTATTTCTTAAAGGCAATTTTGCTATCGATGACATAAATCAAATACCCAATATTCATATTTAACATAAAAAAAGGTAAGAAAGAAGAGAGATGATAAAAGAATGTGTAGTGTGATGATCTTTCTCTTCTATCCCTTCTGCAGAGAATCTAAAAAATTGAATTGATCTTGATGTTTTCCTTATTTGATCTTTGTTTCTTTTGTTGCTATTGGTGTGTAAAACAAACTATTTTAACGCCCAAATTTGCAAGTATACGAATCGTTACTTGTAGTAAAAAGCAAATATCATCCCACAAATATTGTATTTAAACACTACCTAATTCAAGTTGTACTTTGTTTAAGGCTCAATTTCAAATAATAAAGACTAAAATATAAACTAAATTAAATAAGCTAGCAATGAACAAAAAAGCAGAAACTATGGATTTCAAGATTAAATATTAGAGATCACTTCCTCCCTATCTTGTCTCCCTCCTACCTTGTTGATTGAATTTTTCCTCACCTAAGATGTCCTAATGTTTCAATTACTCTCTCTTAAAATGTAATCAAATGTCCCTAGCCAAATTAAATTGAATTGATTATGCAATCTCTCAATCTACAAAACCAGTCCACAATTTTAACTAGTTTTGAAGCTATCTTATGGGTAATAAACTAATTACCCAATATCTCTCTCTAACTAAAAAATTAATTTTCTAAATAAAGGTCTATAGGGTATCATCTCTCATTGTAAAGCCCTTCATAAATTTCCCAACTCAATTTCTCAATATATTGTAATGTTTAAGCTCAACATTCATCAAAAGAATTCATCTGTTCAAAACAACAAAGTAGGAGTTCAACAAGTAGTTCAAAAGTAATCTTTACAATGAATTTAGCCACTCATAGTGTCATTAACATCCCCAACTACCATAAAACCCATAATAAAGATAATAGAAGATAAAAATAAATAAAAACTAGATGAAGCAAGTTTCTTTTCGTCTTTCCCCAAATCTGGAATTTTAGAAGTTGATAGGCCCAAAATGGAGTGATTATCTTGATTCTCTACCTCTTTCTCGAATGAAAACCTATTTTAAGCTTAAAGATAAAGTTTTCTATACTGTCCATGGTGGCTCCTAGGGTTTTGTGCCCTTTTATATGACAGAAATTCCAAGATAGTCCAAAAAAACCTTAAAAACCTGTGCCTTTTATCTTCAGAACCTAGTATCATGGGAAAAGGCATCATTTGCATGATTGTAGGAAGTTCCAACTTCCACCCTTGAGTTCTCTTCTCCTCTCTTGGTCCATAGGACAAATCCAAACATAGCCATGCTCTATACCTACACCAAAATGATCAACTCTTACCCTAAACCAACACCAATCTATTTCTCCTTTTATTATTTTTCATTTTTTCCCTAAAGAAACAATGAACAAAACAGTAGCTAAATGCTATCTACTCAAAGAATAGAAGTATCGCTTCACTCATATAAAAAAATTAAAGCAAAAAATCCCAAACTAAAGCCTCACTTAACACTCTATTATACTTGTTATTGGTAAGCTAATAGGGTTTAAGGTTTTAAAATGGGGTGATGCCAAGGAAAAAATGGTTAAATGCTCAATAGGGTTTTCAGGGGATAATAAAATGGGTAAGTCATTTAAGCCAATAGTTAAAAGAAAAATGGCATTAATCATTTCTATCTAGCATGCATCGAGTAGATTTAAACTGATTCAAAACAAGTTCTAGAGGTACTTACCTAAGGATGTATCACACTTACAAAGAAATGAAATGATTGTAGAATGGATTCATAAAGGCTCAATTCCTCACAAAGGCTCAGATGAAAATCTATTATGCTTCTATACATTACGTCATTGCTCAAGTGTCAATTTCTAAATAAGCTTAGACAACCAACTACTTTCATCACTCCACATGATTCACTCTCTATTCAAGTAGCCTAGTTCTAGTTCAAGCATGCATTTCATCTCATTCCAACTAGCATGACAGAATTTTATGGTAACACAAATTATAATGATTCAAGTGTGGTTCCATTTCTTAAAACAAAAAAATATCAACACATGCATCTTAAATGACATATAAACAATTAAGAATAACAAAAACATGTAAGTGACAAGGCCAATGTCACCTCCCTACCTTTGGACAGCACATTGTCATCAATGTGAAAGGTGGAAACAATAATTGAGCAGATAAAAAAAAGACAAACTCAAACAAACAATTAAATTAAAATGAAAAATGCAAAATAAATCAAAAAATAAGGGGTAAGAAAGCTCATGAGGATTTTGTAAGGGAAGGTGTGGGCGAAGGGACTTCAATTTTCTTCATTTGAAGGAATTTGAGGAACTTCTTCTTGATGTATTGTTGCTTCTTATGCACTTATTCAACCTGGGTGTCAATTTCATTAACATGAAGCATCATTTATTGATTGTTATCTTCCATTTTGTTGAGAATTTCCTGCAACTTATCGACTTTTGCTTTGGTGGATATTTCTATTGCTACTTCTTATTCTTGCTCAGGTTGTGCTTAGGAGGATGATGGTGGAGAAGTGGTAGCACCTTTGCCTTTCCTATTCTTAAAATTAGTTATGATCTGAGGATTTTAGAGTGCCACAGAATGGTGCTCTAAAATCTCAGATCTTCTTAAATTTAGGACATCAGAAACATAAAGATTATCAACATACAAACCATGCAAATTCATATTACAATGCAGTGTTAAAGCTATGACAATATAAACCATGCCAAAAGAAGTGCTTTGCTTGGTTACTATGCTAACAATGGATCAAAAATTCGATAAGGTGTGTTAAGCTTTAGTTTATGATTCATACACAACAAAAAGAAAAGTTCTCTAGATGAACACTTATTACTTTCTATTTTGTTCAAAACAGTTAAGCACATAAACTTGTGAAGTAATAAGTTAGGTTCATCTGTAAGTTGCATCCAATATTCATCCGCATCAAACTCAACATGGTCATTAAGTACTTTTGTGTTAGAGAATTCAAATAAAATATGTATATTGGCATAATCTAACTTGTATGCTTGACCATCTAAATGAAATCAAAATGTGTCCAATTTAGTATTATAATGAACTGTGGAGACAAATTCTAGTGCCAATTTAGAATAAACCACAAAATCCAACGAATAAGATGACCCTAACCAATATTTTTAGCCAAAACATTCAATCTTGCCCTTCATATCTAAATGATCCAAGAGTCCAAAATCAAAGTACCTATGAGGAAGCAAAGCTCTACTCTTAAAGTCAAGAAATCTATTACCTTCATCTTAGAAGAAAATTGGAAATGGCGCTCGAAAATTCTCTGCAATGTTACGTTGACCTTCTCCAAAGGCTTGTAATCGAATTTGGTCCCATGTTCTAGTAGTAGATACCTTCTTTGGAGCCATTAGAGATTGAAATCCAGAAAAAATAATAAGAGAGAGAAAATGAGTTACATTTTAGAGAGAGAGTGAAAAGTAGCCTAAATCTTGTGATTTTGAAGTGGGTAATGTGAAAAATGATGAAAAAGTGAGGAATGATGGAAAAATTGAAGGAATCACAAAGATTTGGTGTAAAGATGAGTGATTCTGAGTGATTGGGAAGAGGGAGGAAATTTTAGAGAGCGAGCAAGTGAAAGAGAATGAAAGAAGAAGAAGATGAGGGTTTAGTAACCCTCGAATTAAACATATCACGATCGTGGGAATCCCTACCATTCCCATAATCGTGGGATGGCTGTCCAGAGAGTTGCAATTTTTCTTCCTTTGCTCCTCCCCCTAGCTAAACATCCACTCATAACCTGTAAGTGACCTCTAAACACATTATGAGCACCTAAACAACAAGAAATTAAAGGAAAAAATAAGTTAAAATCCTATCAAAACCAAACTAAACACTATAAAATTAAAATAAAAACACATTAAACATAATCAAATAAAGGAAAAAATAACACACAAACTAATAAAGATAAGAAAATGAAATAAAAACATGATAAGTTAATGTCATTGACTTGATCATTCCACCGTCAATCATGAAAGAGTGAGTGAAAGTAAGGAAATTACTTCCCTTTAAAGTATAACATACACCTATGCCCATTAACATTTAATGCTTCACCCTTTCCATTCTCCGACTCCAAAGTTCCATGGGAAAATGCTTATATACCCTTGAAGGGGGCACTCTATCTTGACTTGAGCTTTTCGAGAAATAATAGAAGTCGTTAATTGAATAAAAGCACCAAGTCCCCACTCTTGAATTCTTTCTTCTTCATGTGATCATTATGCCACTTCTTAGCCCTTTTCTTGTATAACTTGCCATTTTCATAAGAGTCATGTCTTAGCTTTTCAAATTCATCAAGTTGTAACAATCTCTTCTCACCCACTAGCTTCCAATCCATGTTCAAATTTCTAATTGCCCAATAGGCCCTATGCTTTATCTCCAATGGTAAATGGAAAGCCTTGCTATAAATAAGTCGATATGGTCTTGTATTTACAGGGGTTTTGAAAGCTATCCTTTAAGCCCATAATGTATCATCTAACTTCAAAGCCCAATCTTTTTTTGAAGTTCTCACCACCTTCTCTAAAATCTTCTTCAACTCTCTATTCACCACTTTCACTTGTCCACTTGTTTGCAGATCATAAGGAGTAGCCACTCTATGATGAACATTCTATCTCTTCAAGAGAGCCTTAAAGTGTGTATTGCAAAAGTGACCCCTCCATCACTTATGATAGGTATAGGCACTCATAATCTAGTAAAGATCTTCTTGATGAACACTTAAACTACCTTGCCATCATTTGTAAGAGTAGCTATTACCTCAACCCACCTAGAAACATAATCAACTTCAACTAATATGTACAAGTTACCTAGGGAAGATGGGAATGATCCTATGAAATCCAAACACTACAAATCAAATATCTCCACCTCCATGATATTGGAAAGTGACGTCTCATCCCTCTTTAAAATGTTGCGTACTCTTTAGCACCTATCATAAAGCAATACAAAATCTCAAGCATCCTTGAAAAAGTTTGACCAATAGAATCCATAATTTAAAATGCGAGATGTCGTCTTATTTGCTCCATAATGTTCTGCATATATTGAGCTATGACATTAAGTTAAAACTTTAGGAATTTCATCTTCAGGGACACACATATGAATCAAACTGTCAGCACATATTTTATATAGCATATGTTTATCCCAATTATAGTGAGAATACTGGAATAAGAAATGCTTCCTTTGCTGATGTGAGAGGTTAGGGGAAAGAATACCACTTGAAATGTAATTTGCAATATTTGTAAATCAAGGAAGAAAAAGATTTTCTACCATTATTAAGGATTCATCAGGAAATCTCTCCTTAATTTTCTCTTCTTCTTCATGGTGTTCCCCTTTAAGTCTCGATAAGTGGTTCACTACAACATTTTTTACTCTTTATTGTCTTTAATCTCAATGTTGAACTCTTAAAGTAGAAGCACCCATCGAATGAGCCTAGCCTTAGCATCATTCTTTGCAAAAAGATAGCGCATCACCACATGATTTGTAAAAACATTAACTTTTGAGCCTAAAAGATAAGAGTGAAATTTCTCACAAGCAAAGACCACTACAAGCAACTCTTTATTTCTAGTGATGTAATTTAATTGTGCTCCCATCAAAGTCTTTTCAGTATAGTAAATTACATGTAGCCTCTTCTCCTTCCACCATCTAAGTACACGGCTAATGGCATGGTCACATGCATCACATATGATCTCGAAAGAAAGTGATCAATTTGGAAATGTCTAAATAGGTGTTATTGTAAGAGCCTTCTTTAACCTGTTAAAAGTAGCTAAAAAATCATCATTAAAATTAAAAGGCACATCTTTAACTAACAAAGGAGTTAAGGGTCTAGCAATAAGAGAAAAATCATTGATGAACCATCTATAGAACCCTACATGACTAAGAAATGCTCAGATGCGCTTAATATTGGTAGGAGGTGGGAGCCTTTCAATCACTTCAGTCTTAGCTCGATATACATTAATTCTCTTATGTGAGATCCTATAACCCAATAAAACTTCCTCTTAGACCATGAAATGACACTTTTCCTAATTCAAGACTAAACGAGACTCCTCACATCTTTGTAACACTTTATCCAAATTAAATAAGTAATGGTCAAAGGAGCCTTTAAAAATAAATAATTCATCCATAAATACCTCCGTGAAGTCTTTATTCATATCTACAAAGATGGCCATCATGAACCTTTGGAATGTGGTGGGTTCATTGCACAGACTAAAAGGCATCCTCCTATAAGCAAAATTCCCATAAGGATAAGTGAAAGTGATCTTATCTTTGTCCTTTAAGTATATGAACACCTGATTGTACTCTAAATATCCATCCAAAAAACAATAAAAAGCATGGTTAGTCACCCTCTTAATTATTTAGTCCACAAAAGCTAAGGGAAAATGGTCTTTCTTGGTGGCCAAATTGAGCTTCCTATAGTAAATACATACTCTCTAGCTTGTGATGGTGCTAGGTGATAAGATTGAAATTTATTAAAATTTCATATGCTTTTTAATGTCATTTCAATCTTATTTTATTGTTTAAATATTTAATTTGTATTATATTTTGTTTAATATCAAATTTATTGCGATAACACAAATTATGAGCCAAAGCATGAGAAATTAAATCAATTTGAGTAAAAACTAAAATTATTTTAAATTAAAAGAAAAAAAAGAGAAAAAAAATTAATTCCTATTTGTTTTGAGCTTACCGTTTTGACTAATGCAAAACGGTGAGCATAGGCAAAAACTAAATACATGCGGGAAAACAAAGAGGAGCTGGGATTTAATTGGCACTTAAGCACAGATCCCTAGAGCTGTCTGGCAGCTGAGGTGTTGTGTTGTGGTCTTGCGGCTTTGAGAGGGAAAAAAGTGGGACGCTTGGAGGCAGCTGTCTGGCGGAAGCTTTCGGTGTGGACTAGCGAGGGCAGTCTAGAGGAAGCTCCCTGCGACTTGGACCAAAGGCAAGCTGTGAGGAGTGGAGGCTTTCGGACAGAACAATAAAAATTAGGGGCAGAGGGGCTGGAGAGAGCTTTGGCTTGGTGGCTGCAACCTTGCAGTCTTGAGCTGCTGAATCTGGAAGCAACACGCCACACGCAGGAGCACCACACCAGCTGCTGGACGACGCCGCATGCACACCAGGACTAGAGCACTCCACTTCTGCACCAAGGACGTTGCATGATAGTCACACCAGAGCTGGACCAACGCACAGGACCGCACCAAGAGACCAACAGCTACCTACACTAGGATGGACCGTTGCTGCACTTTTAATTGCAATTAATTCATACATGGTTTTATTTTTGCTTTGTTATTTCATTTACACTATTTTAGTTTTTATCTTCTTC
>JAOXYD010213827.1:0-19908 GCA_028565735.1 Pinacopodium congolense
AGCATGAAAATTTCATGTCACATGATCTTTAACATTTCTATTTCCAGCTAGTCCTACCTTATTCCATAGTGAGATCAAATCGAACTAAATAAGAGTGTAAACTCACAAAATTCTTTATATTGAAGTACCAAATTATACAAAATCCATAAGACAGTTTGTAACCATAAATATATATAAACTCCCACTAAACTAACATATCATCAAATGATTAAATACCTATATAAATTATGTGCTCATGAAAGACCTTGGGCGGTAAACCTTTAGTCAACAGATATACAATCATGGAATTTGTTCCAATATGTAACATCCAACCCAAATTTCCTTTTAAACCTAAGTAACCCATCAATTAAAAAAATTGAGAATTCTTTAGATCAACTGAAGCTTTCCCCCATCCCCTTCCGAAGCTTTTCCCCATCCCCTTTTCTTCTTTTGTTTATATGGACATATTCTTTTTTGCTTTTATTCGGCCATTGCTCTTCACTTCTTACCTCACTGTGTTTTCTTTTGGTTGGTCAAATTTCTTTAGATCTATACTAAAAAATCAATGGTAACTTTTCTGTTATTCTTGTTTTTCATTTTTCTGGGACAACTGATTAAGATCATCAACAAATCTCTTTATGGCCTTTATTTTTTTACCATTAAAGAACATTGTTTCTTATAACCTGTCATCTCTTTTATTTCTTTAGGTTATTAATAGATATGAGTTTGAGTTGTGAAGATTTAAAAGGAGTGAGGATTTAATAGAAGTCGAAGGTAAGCTCGTCGACAGTGAAGTTTTCATCGAAGAAGATGACTTATAACTAGAGAAAAAGAAGTGAGAGGGAATAGGGAAATGATCGGTTGAAGAAGATGATCTTGAGGAAGAAGATGAGTGGAAAAGAATATGAGTTGGGTCAAGGGAGATTTGGATTTTATTTCCAAAATGGGTTAACGGCTTTAGGCAAAAGCCTTGATTTTGTTTAAATTGTTGGACTTAAAGTTAGGTAGGGCTTTGGTTTTTTCTTTGGCCTTATGTAGATTTAATTATTAATTAGGCCTTGGACTAAATATTGGACTTAAAAAGGTAAATGGGTTTAGATGACAATCTGGTTGGGCTTGAGGTTTAATTAAGGATTGGGTTTAATTTTGGGCTTGGAGTTTAATTAATAATTGGACTTAATTGGATTTTGGATCTTTGAAATCTGCTTTGGGCCAAAAATTGAAAATATGTACTTTTGGATTTGGAGTAAATTGTGAACTAGAATTTAATTTAGGCCTCATAATGAGTTCTGAATCTTAAAAGGGTATCTGGACCTGGATGGAAACTAATTTGGGCTTAAAGGTTTGATTATGGTTTTTCTTTTGAGTTTGGACTATTAATTGGGCTATAGGACTTTGGAATTGATTTGAGCTATAAATTGTTTTGGGTTTTGGGACTTAGGAATTTATTTTGGAATGGGATGTTTGGATTTATTTGAATTTTGGAAATTTAGTTAACATTTTGAACTTTTGGAGTTAGCTTTTAGGCTAGTGGGCCTAAGAGATTAAATTGGGCATTTTTAGATTTGTAACTAAGCTTAGACCTTTATTTTTATTTTGAGCCTAATGAAATTTGATTTTCTTATTTAGGTCCTACTAAATAGTAGAGGAGTTTTGGGTCGATTCAAGGAAATTGGACTTTAAGAGTGGCATGTGTCTTAATAGAGGGATGATTGATGGTGTTTTTCATCTTTATTTGATGTGCTTTTACTTTTATTTTAATGTTTAAATGTTTAAATTAATTTTGGAATTATTTAATTTATAATTTAAAGTCCAAGATTGATAAATTTGTAAAAAGATTCAAGAAAGAGACATTTTTCAAGACATCAATGGTGGTTGCACTAAACCACTATTAAACCTCTCATAATCCACGTTGAAGTATTTGTCTCCGAAAGATTAATGGTGGATATTAACGACATCATTGATGGTCAACTTTAAGCGACAATGAAAGGAATAGATGCATTTTCTACCTGGATCTTTGATGAATTCAGATGTAACTTGTTCCAACTTGTAGTAGGCATTTAAAGGACCTATAAGAGGACATTTTCACGTAGAATTGAAGAGAGATTAGCAACCATAATTACATCTTTAGTTAGATTTTAGTTCTTCTCTCCTTAGGTTAGGTTTTCTTCTTTTGTTTTCATTTAAATCTTTGAATTTGGAGATTTTAGGATATTGTTAAGGTTCTCAAGGGTTTGTGCACATGATTTAGAGTTGCTATTCACTTTGGAGTTTGAATTGGCGCTTTTTAAAACTCTTTAGTTATTTGTATCTTACTCTTTGTTTAGATTAATTCAAGAACTTGTTACTTAAGTTTCATTCTTATTTTTTTTGATTCAAATGTGTTTCTAATATGACTTTTAGCTAAGGTAAGGCTATTAATTTCTTTAATTGAATTTCTTATGCATGTTTGATGATGATCTTTACTAATTTGAATGTTTAAGGTTTGTTTTAATTTGACCACTTAAGATAAAGTCATTAGATGATTAAAGATATGACAAATCTACAATAATTGTTAGAAATATCTTTAAAAAACGTAATTTAAGTCAATTCATGACCAAACTTTGGTTAGTTATGAGGGTGCTAATCTAGAAATAAAGGATTTTTAGATTAAACTTCTTAGACTTTAAGCCTATTACCTAAATTTAATGCATAACCAAACATCAAATTAGGATTTATAAAGATAAGGCATTGTCTTAACCATAACATTGTCTTGAATTCATGAAGATACCTTAGATTAGTCATTCCAACCCCTTCATAACTCAACTAAATCATTGAAAATCTAAACCTTAGCTAATCAATTCAATTTGGTAATTTTTAAGCATTCTTGAACTCCTAGACATTAATTGGAAGTTTTTATATTCATTTAGTTGTTTTAATTTTTATCAATTACAGACTTCGTAATCCAAATGACCCAGTATTCATAGTAGTTCCTTGTGGGATTAACATCTGAACTCATTTTGAATCCACTATATTACTTATTGATAGGTTAACTTATTGTAAACATTGGTCTTGAATTGAATTTGATTTTCATGGTAAAAAATTAATTTATTTGAGCTTATTTAGATACCTAGACCAACTACAACAAGTTTGTGACGCCATTGTCGAAGTATAATTCTTATACACTTATGCTTATCTTCTTCTAAAGTATGTCATTTTATTATTTATTTTAATTAGTATGTAATTTGTGGAAAATTTTTTCAAAATTTGACGCATATCATTGAAAATTTTTCCTTTTGATTTTGATTTTTTTAATGATTTAAGATGCTATATAGTTAATTATGAATGCTAATGACCAAATGGATTTTAAATTGCTTTATATTTTGGAAAATGGATACTTAATAATCATGATGACTCTTGATATATAATATGTATATTTCTTAGTGATTTGTAACTTCGTTTTACCATTTTCATCATTTAGTTTAAGTTAAAATCTTAAAAATTGCAAAAAAAAAAGTGTGTTAATAAGTGAGCCATGTTTTATTCACTTAGCTAGCTTGGAACCAATTGGTCAAAGTTAAAGAATGGTGTTAGTAGCCAGTTGAAGTGAGGTAACTCAGTTGAGTAATCAAGAGTATTTAAGACAAAATATTCACTTTCAGGTAAAAAGATTGGGTGACTTTTCAACTAAGCCTTTAAAATCTCACATTTGTGTTTAATTTTTGTTCTTAATGAATAAAAGATTTGGGTTTGGTTTAAGAGTTAATGCATTTTACTTTAGTTTATATCCTTTTTGTATGTGGAATTGAATTTTATGATTTAGGTTGAAGATTAAAGAAGTATGAAGTGATTTAAATTTATTTGTAATTTGATATGATTAATTGGTTATATAATATCTAAATGGTTCATTATGATTGAATGATTAAGGGAATCTTTTTGATGGTTATGTTTGATGATTTTAAATCATTTTTTATATACTTATGTCCTATTTGAGATGGATAATGGATTGATTTACTTGAAGACAAGCAGATACTTAAGTGTGGGGGAGTTATTAGGAGCATAATTGATGATGTTTATCATTGTTATTTGATATGCTTTTACCCTTATTTTGATGTTTAAAGGTTCAATTTATGTTTAGAATTGTTTAATTTATAAGTTGAAGTCTAAGATTAAAGAAATGTTCAAAAAATGAAAAAAGAGGCATTTTTTAAGACATCAATGGTGGTTGAATTGAATCACCATTGAACCCCTCATAATCAGGGTTGAAGTATCTATCTTCACAAGAACAATGAAGGGCATTAATGATGCCATTGATGGTAGAATTTAAGTTCCATTGAAGAGCACAAACGCTGTTAGGATGGATATGACACTAAGAGAGGGGTGAATTAGCGTATAAAAATTCTTTCACATAAATGCAGAAGATTAAATAGATTTATCTAAAAACAAGAAATCATATAATATACATGAAAAATAAAGATAAAGAGAGAGGAGAGTATACACCGTGATTTACCCTGGTTCGGAGCTATCTATTTACTCCTAATCCATTCCCTAACACTACTGTTGAGCTTTCATTCTTATAACAACTTGAAAATGATCGCTGGTAATATTACCTTTTGTCCAATGGGCAAACACATAAATATATTTACCTGTTGTACAATGTTACAATCCTCTGTGCAGTTTAGAACCTTCGGAACATTCAGTCGACCGATAGGTCTTTCTCACTGTGTTCAGTTGACCGATCCATTCATTCGATTGACCAATAAACTCTTGTTAATTATTCGGTCAACCGAATAGATCATTTGGTCGATCGACCTATCTTATTCGGTCGACCGACCTCAGGACTATACTTAGCAAATAATTTTTAAAACATTTCTATATAGTAAATTAAATTTTCAACATACACATACATCTAGACAAGTCTTAACAAGATATAACACATCCAAACTTGTCTTGACCTTTCTTTAATATCTTATGTATATTTTTCTAACTAATTTAAACATGTATCAAAAGGTTATCATAGTAAAAACATATAATACCTCTTGATTATGCACCTATATGCATATTCTAAAAATACGTATGCATGAAAAGTTAAATAAAGCCTCTTGAGAATACCAGAATAATAGCAAGTACAGTTTACACTAAATAAACCAAAATAATAACTTGTTAGAAACTTCTTCTTCAATCTTTGAGTCTTCATATAATTCTTCAATTTTTTCTTCAAGATTCTTTGATCGGTCAATTTGAATTTTATCAACCTATCTTTCAAGCATATGTAAAATATATACATTAGTAGCAAAAGTTGTTTTGCCATTACCAAAATAAGGTGGAACTAACCTTAGTTCAACAAACACGTTTTTCTCACTAAATCTTTGATGAATTCATATGCAACTTGTTCCAACTTGTAACAAGAGTTTAAGGGGTATATAAAAACACATTTTTGTGTAGAATTGGAGAGAGATTAGCAGCCGTAATCATATCCTTACTTAGATTTTAGTTCTTCTCTCCTTAGGTTAGGTTTTTTTTTCATTTTTTTTCATTTTTCAATCTTTGTATTTAAAGATTTCAGGTTGTTGTAAAGGTTCTTAAGGTCTTGTACATGTGATTCAGTATTTCTATTCACTTAAAGCTTAAATTGGAGCTTTCTAAACTCTTTAATAATTTTTAAGGATTATTCTTGAATTATTTTGTTAAACTCTTATCTTATTGATTCAATATAATATGTTTGTAATGTTTATTGTGCTTAATTCTTAATTTAAATCGAGAGATTAGATTACGACATTAGTGTTAGGTTGTGTAAAGAGAGTTAGTACCTTAATAATTGAAGAGAGATTTTAATTAATTGATTAATTACCTATAGGATTGCTTCATAACTAATTGGATAGTTAGGAAGAGTTTTGAGAGATCGAAGGATCGTAATTCAATTCCTATCTAATTCGATTATCGATACTTGGTTAGATCTCAAAACTATAGGATATCTTGGGTCAAACATAATTTGAATCAATAGGGGTAAGAGGGAGGCAAAATAAGGATAGAAGTAATCCCTAGTGTTTATCTTTGATTTCTCAATTTTACTACATCTTTGATTGTTAAGTTAGATTGTTTTAGTTTAGTTAAATATCAGTTATTCCCATTTTATTTTGTGCCTTAAACAAAGTGTATCTTAAGCTGTTAGGTGACAAATCCTAATCTCTGTGGGATTATATTGGTTATATTACAAAATTACTATTCGTATACTTCTGGTATAGCATAAAACTAGCAAACAAAATTTTGGCACCATTACCGGAGATTAATAACTTTAGTGTCTTGTTTAATTTGAGTGATTTTTATATAAGGAATTGATAATTTTCCTTGTGTAATTGAAATTACATGACCACAAGGATCACAAGAAGTTCAATCAAGTTGATTGATGTAGAAAATTTAGATATTAAAAAGTAGGAGAGGGAGATAAGACAAGCAAAGTTCCAAGAAGCCATAGAAAAAACCATGGTCGATGAAGTAAAGCAAGGAAAGAACCAAAGGACATTTGTAGACTTTATGAGACCTGGTTTTAATGTTAATCAATAAGGGATCACCAGACCTCTTATGCAAGCCAACAATTTCAAGATCACAGTTGTATTGTTAAACATGCTACAAACTAATGTGCAGTTTTATGGTTTAGTTAATGAAGATCCTAATGCATGTCTTGCGAATTTTTGGAGATTTATGACACATTTATGTATAATGGGCTGTCAGAGGATGCTACTAAGATGAGGCTGTTCCCTTTCACATTAAAGGGCCGAGCAAAGGCGTGGTTAAATTCTATCAATCCAGAGAATGTAATGGCATGGGAGTAGTTAATTCAAGCCTTCTTAGCCAAGTGTTTTCCATTAACGAAGGCCACCAAAATTATTAAAAAGATCACTAATTTTTAGCAAAGTGATGGAGAGTCTCTATATAAGGCATATGATCAATTTAAGGAATTGCAACAAAGCTATCAACATCACAGCTTACCAAAGGTGTTCCTCTTACAATCATTATATAATATAGTAAATCAACATACAAGGGAGACCATAGATGTAGCAGTTGAAGGTTTGTTGATGAGGAAGACGATTGATACTACATATGACCTAGTGGAGGGGATAAAGAACAATAGTTACTTATGGATAACAGAGAGGAGTAAGTAGAAAAATTTTAAAGAGCAGAAGGGAGTGATAGTTATAGATTTGGTGACAGCTTTACAAGCACAAATAACAGTCTTTACCAAATAATTAAGCAACTTGCAGGCTGCCTCTTCCACCATTGTAAAGGCGATGTAGCATAAATGTGAGCTACATGGGTAAGATAGTTGTGGGACATCTGATTTTTTTCATGATGGAAAGTAATGAAATAGAGCAAGTGAATTATATAAGAGCACTACAAGATGTTCATATAATAATCCTTACTCTAATACATATAATTTGAAGTGGAAAAACCACTCAAATTTCTCTTGGACTAACAATGCAAGAAATAATATGAGAGTGTAAGGCCCTATGGGCTTTCAACAAGATAAACTTGGATCCTTAAAGTAAAAAATAAACAAGTTGGTGGATGTGTTGAACTCCAAGTTTACTAGTTAAAATGACGGTCAAAAGAGGATAGAATCTAAATTCGACTAATTAGTGAAAAACCATGTTTCTTCCATTCACAACTTGGAGGTTCAAATTAGACAGCTTGAAAACACATTATCAATAAGAAGTGTAAGAAGTTTCCCAAGCAACATGGAAACCAGTCTAAGGGAGCAATTAAAGGCCATTAAACTTAAAAATAGTAAGAAACTAGATGAGGTAATGGAGAAGGCCGAAAACCCTAAGGAAAAAAGTCAAGAGAAAGAAGAGGAGATGAATAAGAAGAAGCCTTATATGCCACCATCACTTTAAACACCATAGATCCTATTCCCACAAAGGCTAAAGAAGTACCAAATGGATGCATATTTTGCTAACTTTTTAGAGAAAATGAAGAAGTCCAAATCAACTTATTATTTATGGAAGTTTTGGAGAACATATCCAAGTACATTAAATTCCTCAAAGATATCTTAACAAATAACCATACTTAAGATGACAATCAAACAAGATCCTTAATAGAGAGTTGCCACTCCATCATTAACAACCACATGACATCAAAATTACAAGATCTAGGGAGTTTTACTATACCTTATATACTTGGTAACCTTGAATTTTCTATATGTTTATATGATTCAGGAATAAACATTAATTTGATGCCTTTGATCATTTCAGGAAATTAGGGTTAGGCGATATAAAGTCAATTTCTATGCTTATCTAATTGGCAGATCAATTAATCCATTTGGAGTGGTGGATGATATATTGGTTAAGGTGGACAAGTTCATAATTGCTGTTGATTTTTTGTGTGCTAGATTTTAAGAAAGACAGCAATTGTCCATTGATCTTGGGGAGACCATTTATAAACATTAAGAGAGCTCCAGGGATGTGTATGAAGGGAACCTAGTTCTTAGGATTGATGACGAACAAGTAGAGTTTGGCATGAGTAAATCGTTGAAAAATCTAATAGAAGGAATTGCTTATATAAAGATAGATGTAGTTAATGAATGTATGAAAGAGCGAGAGGAGCTTGTTAAGGATGACTTAAAGGTAAGAGACGTTGAAGGTTTATAGGAAGAAGAGGAGCTAGGTAAGAATTAAAAAAAAGAATCCTTAGTGAGAATCAAAGTTCCTAATCCACCGTTTGAGAGTTAAAACCTTTTCCTTTATACCTTAGGTACACTTTCTTAGTTACGAATCATACACTACCAATCTTTATATCTAACTAGTTGAATTTGGAGCAAGAAAACAAGGTAGTGGAGGCCATTAAGATGGGGATGAGAGCCATATGATGGAAAATTTTAGACATTAGAGCAATAAGCCCCAATGTGGTGATGTATAGAATTAACCTTAAAGAGGGTTGTAGGAAAGTGAGAGAGTGTCAAAGGAGATTCAATTCGAATATGCAAAAGGTTGTTAAGAAGGAAGTGATGAAACTTTTAGATACTGGAATTATTTATCTAATTTTGGATAGTGAGTGGTTGAGTCTAGTATAATATATGCCAAAAAAAGGAGGTATGATGATGATAGAAAATGAAAAAGGTGAGATGATTTCCACTAGAATAGTTATAAGTTAGAGAGTTTACATTGATTATATAAAGATCAACTTGGTCACTAAAAAGGATCACTTTCCATTGCCGTTCATAGACCAAATGATTGGGAGAGTAGCTAGGCATGCATTGTATTACTTATTTGATGGTTATTCGGGTTATAATAAGATTTTCATCTATTTAGAAGATCAAAAGAAGATCACCTTCACATGTCCTTATAGAACATTCACTTATAAAAAGATGTCTTTTAGGCTTTATAAGGCATCGACCAATTTATAAAGGTATATGATGGCCATATTTGCAGACATGATTGAGGACATAATAGAAATATTCATGGAGATTTCTAGATCTTTGGAGATTTTTTTGATCATTTCTTAACAAACTTAGATAAAGTCCTTCAACAGTGTGAGGAGTCTTAAATTAGAAAAAATTCCACTTCATGGTACATGAGGGGGTAGTCTTGGGACATAAGATATCGTGCAAGGATATAGAAGTGGATAGAGATAAAAATGAACACAGAGGGTTTTACTAGTACTTTATAAAGGATTTTTCTCTCATTGATAAACCTTTTATGAATTTATTAACTAAAGATATGCCTTTTCATTTTGGTATCCACTATTTAAATGCTTTTGATAGGTTGAAGAAAGCACTCATTTCTGCACCTATTTTGACATTACCGAATTGGTCTTTGCATTCAAAATCATGTATGAAACTAGAAATCATGCCATAGGATATGTGCTAGGACAACGTAAGGATAAGAAGCTACATGCTATATGCTATGTAAACAAGACCTTAGCAAGAGTACAATTGAATTACACTACAATAAAAAAGGAGTTGCTAGTAGTGATATTTTCTTGTGATAAGTTTTATTCCTACCTTTTGGGTTCAAAAGTTATCTTTTTTATAGATCATGTGGCATTGTGATACTTTTTACTAAGAAGAATGCAAAGCCAAGGCTTATTTGATGGGTGCCATTGCTTTAAGAATTCAATATTAAGATAAAAGAAAATAAGGGAGTAAATAATGTGGTGGATGACCATTTATTATGTCTTAAAGGAGGGGTGGTACAACAAAAAGAAGAAATCAATGAGCAATTCCTCAATGAATTGTTAATATTGGTAGATAACCTCTCTATTCCATGGTTTACTGATATAGAAAATTATGTTGTAGGTGGTACCCCTCCTCTTGACTTGCCTTATCAACATTTGAATTGATTTCTATTTAGATACACTCATTATCTGTGGGGAAGAACTAGTGTTATATAAAATTTGTCCTGATGGTTTAATTCGCTGGTGTATCTCTGAGGAAGAGAAGCTTGAAATATCAACTCAATGTCATAGTTTATCTTATACAGACATTATGAAGCGAACAAGATAGAACTTGTGTTTTAGAGTGTGAATTATTTTGGCTAAATTTGTTTAATGATGTTCGGGAATATGTGTTGAATTGTGATTAGGGCCATCGAGTCAGGAATATTCCAAAAAGAGATGAAATGACCCTTTCCAACATTTTGGAAGTTGAAGTGTTCGATGTGTAGGGTTGGAATTTATGGGACCTTTCCCATCCTTTCTTGGTAACTTATATATTCTAGTTGGTGTCAATTATGTTTTGAGATGTGTTGAGGCAATGGCAACTCTAACCAATGATGGTAAAGTGGTGCAGAACATAAAGTGGATATTCAACAGGTTTAGAGTTCCAAGAGCGATCATAAGTTATGGATGAGCACATTTATATAACAAGCCCTTTTATGCACTTCTCAAGCGATATGGAGTTTAACATATAATAACCACACCATACTATCTATAAACAAGTGGCCAACTGGAGGTTGTCAATAGAAAGCTTAAGAAAATTTTGGAGGAAGTATCTAATAGTTTGAGGAAGGATTAGATTGTGAAGCTAGATGATGTACTATAGGTATATCAAACCACTTTCAAGACACCTATAGGTAGAACTCCATTCTGATTTTTTTATAACAAGTTTTTTCATATACTCGTGGAGTTGGAATAAAAGGCATATGGAGCTATCAAGAAATTGAACTTCGATTGGAAGTCAACTAATGAAAAGAGACTCCTACAACTCAATGATTGGAAGAACTAAGATTTGATGCTTATGAGAATGTCAAGTTGTATAAGGAAAAGGTAACGAGATGTCATGATGTTCATATTAAGAAGAAGGACTTCAAGAGTGGTGATTTGGTATTATTATTCAATTTGAGGCTTCGATTATTTTGGGGTAAGCTTAAGTCCCGATGGAGTGGCTCCTTCAAGGTTATACAAGTCTACAAGCATGGTGCCTTAGAACTAGAGAATGAAAAAAGAGAGATATTTAAGGTTAATAACCATAGATGCAAGCCTTATTTTGGAAGCATGTTCTCATAAGAAAGGGAAGTGATCTCTTTCCTTTCCCTTATCTCTTCATAATAAGATTGATCATGGTCAAACTAGTGACCATAAACTTAACATGTCATGTTCTTAGTTTGCTTTTCTTTTTAAGTTCATGTATGTCTGATTGTTACAATTTGATTTTTGAGTTATCTTTTGAATTTCATGATGCTAATTGATTAATTAAGAGCTTGATGTTTGCTTGTAAGTTTGGTCATTGAGTATAGCTTGGAAAAGGGCCAAAAACAAGTGAAAAGTTAGGTTTGGAAGGAGGAGATAAGCCATGAAATCTGACAATTGTGACAAAAAATGTCATAAATATTCAATCCAGACTACCACCATTGTGGTCGCGTCCATAACCTGATTTGGAGTTTTCTTTAAGACCCTAAATTTGTCATCTTATTCTTCTATCTTTTTCATTAATCTCTCTTTAGAAGCCTCCCTTCACAATTTCTACTCCCTAAATACTCCATTTTCATACCAAAATCTTGCTTTTTCTTGGCACTTTCCATCTTTACTCCATAGTTTTATTGATCTTACTCACATTCCGCACTAGAAACACAAGTTTTTTTGCGTCACTTTTCACCTTTTCTCTCTTTATTTCATGTACCCCTATCTCACTTGTTTATTTTGCAGGTTTTTCATATCCATGGCACCTAAGTCCAAATGAGTCATTAGAAAATTGGTCAACAATGGAAAGTAAATAGTTTTTGGGCATGGATTAAGGGTCATAATTGTAGATTTTGGGGCTCCATTCTCCATCTTCACACAAAAGCAAGGTAAAATCTTCCTAAATCATATATCTAAATCCTTGATTACCCCGTAGAAACTTTAATTTTACATTATTGGTTTAATTAGGAATAAAGGATAAGTAAGAATTTGGCTGCGAAATTTTTTTGGAAAACCTTTATCCATTGTGACTTTGCCATCTATCATGATTCAACTCTTGAGTTTTGACAACGCTCCAATATGATGTGAAAATTTTAGATACTTTTTGGTTTCGATTAAGAGGCAAAGCCTATAGGTCAGATTTTGGCATTATGTCTGAGATATTTGATTACCTTAAAACCAAACTTTTTGACTCTTATGACAATTTTAATGTGAATGAAAATTGGCAATGCCTTACTAGAGAAGATAATTTTAACTCACGGAATGCACCTAATACACTTTTTTAAAGCATATAACATTTATTGTTACACAAATTCATGTGTCACATTGTTTTTAAAAAAATTGAAAGTAACAAATGTTCTGTTACAGGGTTGTTTTTCTTATGGTTCATGGATACTAAATGTAAGATCTGTACATCTTATCATAATTTTTCACTTCTTAGTTGGCACTATCATAAAGAAAAACAATCACGTAGGTATGGGTTTCATTGCTACTATTCTTGCTAATATTATGGTGTGGATTTCGATGATTTAACCATTATCATTTTTAAATATTTTCATGCAGTTCATTCACATCGATCTGAGATCGTGGAGCATCATAACATGGAGCTCTAAAATCCATAATTTAGAGCTTCAATTAAGAGCAGGAAAGGGAAGGCACCTTCCACATCTCAAGTACCACCCTAAGAGGACTATGAAACATCGAATGATAACTTTGATGAAGATGGGGAAGATTCTAAATGTTATGAAAGAAAACAACAAATAAATGCAGAGCTTCATGGATACGATGGAACCTTAGATGAAGCAAGTGTTAAAACAATAAAGATATCATATGAGGCATCTATTCAAGTTCTTTATAGTGTAGAAAATCCATATTCCCTCGCCTACACCATCTCGACCACACCCTCTATAAGTGATTCTTGCTCCTTTGTCTCTTTTATTTTATGTTTTTCATTTTGTTTATGTGCTTGCTAATTTACTGTTACCTTCTTACATTGAGGATGATGTGTTGTTCAAGTATAGGGAGGTAGTACATGCATTTTTCATGACATTTTGATTGTGATTATGCACTTTATATATTTTGTTTGTTCATTTTTTTACATTATGTAGGTATTGCATTGTTTGTGCACATATGTTTGAGTGCATAGATGTCATTAAATTGAAAAGAACTAGTTCAACTAGGAACAAGATTATTTAAGTAGTGAAGAAATATTATCTTATGAAGTTTACATGTAAATGTCTTTCCATTGAATTGATAAATGAACTAGGATATTGTATCTATTCTCTCATTTAAGATACTTGTTTAGATGCACTTTTATTAAATTGAGCTTAACTTAGGAGACATTATTAGTAATTTCTATGGGAACTTTGTGATTAGAAATAAATGATGTAGGCTAAAACTGTTTAAAGTAAAATGAAAGTTAAGCAAAAAAAATTGTTCTTATGTTGGCCTTAGTTACAAGTTAAGGTTAGGAGTAGAGCTACTATTCAACTGTGAGCTATTATATAGCTGAGTAACTGGGGGTGTTCACAACAAAATGTTCACCTTCACGTCAAAAAGCTATAATAACACTCCAACCAAGCTAAAAAAGACAAAGCCTAGTTGAGTAATCGGGAGACATTTAAGACAAAATGTTTGTCTTCACATAAAAATACTAGGTAAGTGTTCAAAGTAACGTGCATACGTGATGTTTAAAATTTAAGTAAAAGCATATTGATCTTTGTGCAAAATATCAAAACATGGCCATAAGGAGTTACATAGTGATAGCCTACCTTTTCATTTGGTAAAGAATTTTTAGTGTATGCTTATATATGTCTTAGATGTGAGAATATGATGAAAATATACTAATTAATATGTTTATTCAATTAAAAGACATTTGATTGCAAATGGAACAAGTTATTGTTTTGGATCTTCTTGAATAATTGATGTTTTTGGGAGAGCTAATTCTATTAGATTTGATGTCATTATTTCTATTGTTACCATTATTATCATTTTTCTCATTATTGCATGATTGAGTGGTTTATATGTGTTTTGGTTGTGTTTTTAGTTTTTCTTGGGGATAAGCAAAGGTTTAAGTATGGGGAAGTTGATAGGTTTGTGTTATAATAAGTTTATTTAGTTGGTAACTATATTATTTTGAGTGTTTAGGATGATAATGTTATGTTTAAGACTTCGAATTATATTCTTTTGATGTTATTGTTTTTTTTAATGTGATTTGAGTATTAAGTGTTGATATTGGACATCAATTAGATCTTATTGGTGTGGATGGTTAATGTGTTTTCATTTGGAGTTGTATTTAGGAGTAAAGAGGAGAAAAGGAGAGTATCTTAAAGAAGCAATCAATCTATGATCGTGGGATTCCCATGATTTTGACAGAAGGTGCAAGAAGTTAGCACTGCCATGATCATGGGAATCCCACAATTATAGGATTTATGTTGATTTAAGCATGTAGATTCCATATGTTTTCAAGGTTTTTGAAGTGTTTTAGGATTCAAGATGATTAGAAAACCTTAAAAGCCATCCATAAGGGCTTCAAAATATAAAAAAAATGAAAATAAGCAAGTTTTAAAGTCTACTAACAAGAGAGAATAAGATCAAATAAGGAGTTCATCAAGATCAAACCAATTTTCTAGATTTTCTGCATAAGGGCTAGAAGAAAGGATAACCAAGCTGCATCTATTTTCTTATTTCCTTTTTATTTTACCTTGTCATATGATAAATATGATTATTTGGGGGCTTATGTGTGTTATGGATAGATAAACTTATGATGTTTATTGTGCTTAATTCTTGATTTGAATCTAGAGATTAGATTGGGACATTAGTGATAGGTTGCACAATGAGAGTTGATACCCTAATAGACCAACAAATATCAAGTTATTAGTTAATTAAAGGAAGATATTAATTAATTAATTATTACCTATAGGATTACTTCATAACTACTTGGATAGTTAGGAAGGGTTTTGAGATATAGAGATAGAGCAATTCAATTCCTATTCAACTTGTTAGGGACACTTGGTTAGACTTCGAGAGAGGGTGATCAAAGCTATAAGATGTCTTAGGTCAAATGACAGCGCGTGTCGAATACATTGCAAAATTTATCTGACTCTGTACACTAAAATTTGTAGTTAAGGTAAGTCGGGATCGAATCCACACGGAATGTTCGGTTAATTTTCGCTACAAAAATTAATTTATGTAAGAAAGAAAATATAAAAAAGTGGGGGTTTCGGATTTTTAGAAAATTAGAAAAATTAAAATAAAATTAGACTATCGAAAACAAATTAAAACAAGCAATTGCAATGATTAAGGAGTCGAATAAATGAAGATCGGGTTCAAGGTTCAATCTTGGCCTAAACATGATCAAACATATTTTATCGTCTTAATGTTTTTACAACTCTTTCCGAACTATTGATTCGAGACTAATAGAACACTCCAATAATCTCAGTTTTCCCTTAGGTTATGTTTAATCAAGATACGATCATTAATTAAACATAACTACCGAATAATCTAGGATACAATCTCTAAATTTAATCTGGCAGCTGCATTATGAAATGGAAAACAATCAATATAAGCAGTAACCTCAGACGTTCGGGTTTTCTAACTTAAGTTGTGTTGTTCCTAATGATACAAGATCATTAGACGTTACAAATAAACATCAAAAATAACAATTACGGATTAAACTCAATGTTTTAGCAATAGGTTTGAAATAAACAATCAAAATAATGTATTCCGATTATCTATCCAAAATTCTATTTAAATCAACGCAAACAACACAATAATCCGACAAGAAATTGCAACATTATAACTCTATCAATTTGACCCCTAAAAATTCCTGCACACTTAAGAATTTACTTGTCCTCAAGCAAATTAATTCATCATCAATTTCATAATATGATATAAAAATAGGAAACATTAATTCAAAATTAACACCACAATTATTGAAAATACTTTCTTGATCCTTCAAAAATATTAACACATGAAAATGTTATAAGATTAATGAATCATCTCAAATATAAAATGCATTTAACTTAATTTATTCTTTTTCAAACTTCAACCTAAATCTAAAAATTAATTCCATATGTAAAAGGCAAATAAATCGAGTTTAATGCATTATTTTTTCAACACTTCTACATCATTTAAAGCAAAAATTAATTAATCACCTAATTAATTAAATTCGTGAGCATATTAGTTGAGAGGTCACTTTAGTCTTTTTAAGTAAAGGTGAACTTTTTGTCGTGAACAACCCTCAGTTACTCAACTATGTTACAGTAAATCAACTGACTATTAGTCCCACTCATAACTTCAAATCTTATATAGATATATATTTATTAATTTCTTTTTCTTTTTCTTTTCTCTTTTCTCTTTTTATATAATACATACAGAAGATTAGAAATAAGAGAAGTGGTTCTACTTAGTTATTTAACTAATTAACTAATTATTATTATTATATTTTTCTTTTTGGGATTAATTCCGATTATTTTTCTTTAAATGATAAAAGAACCTTAAAAGAAGTCACAAAATTACTAAGAAAGTTGCATTTTATATGTGGAATATTATTCTAATCATTAGGTATCTACCTTCCAAATTATGAAATGAGTTAAACGCATTTAGTCTTTAATAGTCAAAATTAAGCATATAACATTTTAATTTGCCAAAATAATTGAATTCAAATGACAGTATGAACAATAAGAAGGATCAAAATAAAATTTTTTTTTTCACAATTTATAAACTATGATGAAATTGATAATAAATCAAATTACTATCAAACAAAAAAAACTCAAGTGATAGTATGATAATATCTCTTCCCCTCACTTAAACTAAACATTGTCCTCAATGTTTAAAATAGACAATAAAAAGTATACTGTAAGAGAGAAGGAAAAGAAATACACCTGTTTGATAGAAACAGGAAGATTCGGTGGTGTAGTGGAATAGATGTGCAGGAATTGAAATCATAAGAAAAACAACACAGAACAATAGCCAAAAGAAGCTCCACTCATATAAATATGGAAATCAAATACATCAAGGAACATGATATATAAAAAACAATCATCAGATCTAACTGAATAACAAAAACCTACACTACAAAAGGGAAACATATACTACTAAATTGAAATACTGGCAATAACAAAATGAATAACCAAAATAACTAAGAAGAGGGATCATCGTCATCCCTAGAATGCTGATAATCCTCTAGGCTCCTAATCCGGACAGTCAATTCATCAATATGATCCTGAAGACTTTCAAATCGACAAGACATCGTGAAAAATAATGATGATTGAAACTCTAAAAACTCGGAAGTAAGACGACCCTCCATGTTAATCAGGTACTGCATCATAGCAACTTGAGGATCATCTGAAGCAGTTGGCGGTGGTGGGACTGAAGTAGTAGTAGGTGAGTGTGGGCGAGGCAGAAGAACGCTCAAAGTGGCTTCAGATGAAGTCTCACCCATATCCTCATAAATCTCGGGTTGTGTAGCATTAACAGGTGGATCCTCACCCTCTTGAAGTCGGTTCCAATGGCCTCCTTGATATGTAAAACTTCACAGTATAAGCACATTTTCATTGATGATATTATGACAAGTATGATCGTCAAGCTATACAAAGTCTAAGGGAACTCTTGCACCCCTAAATATCCTCATCAATAAGCAAGGAAAACATAAGTTCTTGCTGAACCTCTTAATCTTCACCACATCCCTCATAAATAAAATAACAAAACCAGCTAATGGTAATCTTGAGATGGCACCTAATCCATGTAACATCTTATATAATAGGTACAAATCTACATACTGCATCTCATTCAGTCCATTAGCTCCGAGAGTAACATTATGACTAATAACTACAACAATAATCCTCTTCCGAGCCTCTAAGGCAGCAGTAATATATCCTCCAGCATTCCTAGTCAGGCCTAGGGCATCTCTAGCATTAGCAATCGAAAAAGATGGGTCCAAAGAGATTGTATCTCCATGAAAAGTATCCTTAACCTTAACAAATATATCCCCCTTATTTGGTACTCCTAATAAGGCAGTTATAAAAGAACGAGTAATATGGATAGGAATACCTCGTGCAGTCGAATGTATCTCAATCGTATCAGTCTCTTCCTTATCTTCTACGTTCGCAAAGAACTCATGAACCAAATCAGGATAGAATGGACCAGCAAGTGTGATAACTGACACCCATCCTAATGTCTGGAAGGCACCAGATATGTTAAAGTGAGCTTCCAAGTCCAGTTGGATTAGACACTCAATGATGAAATTATTCCTCCGATGTGCCTCAAACCAATCAAAATTCTCTTGACTTGTGAATTTAATCGTATCAAAAGCCAATCTCTTCCTCCTAGGTGCCATTTGACTTGAAATTGTTCAACAAACATATACAAATAAGTCAGATAATAGTAAGAAAAATCAAAAAAAATTTGTTGAGGGTTGTCAAAATATTCCCCTTTGATCGGAATATTCTTAATTTTTTGGCGATGATAGAATTGCATGAAATTGGTATCAAAAGAAAGTTAATGAAATTTAAATCACAATGATACTAAAACCCATTCAAATGGATTCCTATATTGAGAGAAAATTGAAAAAGAATACCTTGAATGGTGAAAAAGATCCTGATATTGCAAAGGAAATTTTGAAAAATATGTTGATTTTTAGAACAAATTGATGGCAAGTTCTTGTAGAGGAGAGAAAATTTGACAAATAGACACTAAAAACGCTTAATTTGGTTAAGAAATGAGAAAGATATAAGGATTTGAAATTAAAGGAGTGAAAAGAGAGTTTCGAAAGGTATAGGGAGAGGAAAACGATGAATAGTGTTAATGGTCAAGAATTGAATGCATCAATGATGGCTTGCTTATCTATTAATGATGGGCTTACAGACCACTATTATAGGTCTATTTACACCTTCTAAAGCCCAATTATAATCCAATTTCACTTCAAAATCCTTCCAAACTCAACTCTTAACAACATATATTGGATTATCCATCAAATTGCTTCCAATCCAAGCCTAAAAACACTCCTAAAACCAAATAAAACACACAAAACTAAGGATAAACTAAATAAAACACAAAAAACTTAATTCAAACACACTTAAAAGGCTTTAACACATTTATTTCAATTAAAACACGCTAAATTCAAATTAACAAAACTGAAATTAAGGTTAGGTTGCCTCCCAACAAGTGCTTTTTTAAGGTCTTTTAGCTGGACCTTAAGGTTAGAGAATTTTACGTCTCTTCCTTGGTCTAGAATCAACTTCAATTCATTCTCCTTACAAAATAAATGGGCCAAATTTGGAATGGTTTTTAAATGATTTGAAAGAATTACATCATTTAACCATTAATCCTTAATGAAACACTAATCATGACTTTGAAAATACCATGGTAAAAATTCTTGAATTACCATAGTTATTCCTAAATTAAAAGTATGAACACTAATGAAATCAATAAACTCCAATGCTTTATCACCTTCAACCTCATTTTCCTTAACAAAAGCATCATGATTAACACAATTAAGAACCTTCATAACATTGTCTTTAATTTGAGATTCATCCTTAACGCTAATGAAATCAA
>JAOXYD010213836.1:0-19907 GCA_028565735.1 Pinacopodium congolense
ATATTTTTGTAACCTCTAAACTTTATTTTATAGCTCATATTTTTGGATTTATCAAGGCATGTTTTTTATAAAGTGTATATCTTATATGTTTTGATCAAAATGTGTGGCTAAATCATTTTTATTACACAGGATTGGTGTTTTATGATTTAACAGAGCTTAAAGACATGTTATAGGGTTTGATTTTTGTTTATTAAAGATTTAAAAGATTTGATTTTGGGCTGGGCACTTAGGATTAGAGTTTAAGACAAATTAAGCTTGAGAAATCATTTTAAATTGTTAGAAAAATCAATAAGCAACAAGAATTAATCCTTATATGACCAAACCTGAATTTTTTTGTGAGAATTAGAGATCTAAGATTAAAATTATAGAGCTCACCTTCTTGAAATTAAAGCCCATTTACTTGATTTAAAGCATAACCAAACTTTAAACAACATTTAATGGAGAAAAAACAAAGTCTTAATCATGTCTTTGTTTTGATTTTATGAAGGAACTTTAACCAATCCTTAAATGTGTTTAAAGCTAAATTAAATCATCAACCACCTAATCCTGAGCTAATTTACACATTTGGTAATTTTAAAAATTTTTTAAAATAATTAAAAATCATTTTTGAAGTGTTTAAACTAAGTTAGACTAGTTTAGCAATTTTCAGGTTTTAGTCAAACGTTTATAAGTCACTAACGCAACAGTAGCCTATCATGAGCCTAAGAAACTGTAAGAGAAGTGTCACCAACTTAATGTGTATTCAAAACTTTCACCTCTTTCTTGATCTCCTAGATCTTCCTCACATATAGGTACATTTTGAAGCCTTGAATGGATAGCAGCATACCCTTGTTGATTGCTTTAGAGAAGCTTGTAACTTCAATCAAGTAATTATTGAATAAAAAAGGATAGACATTTTTGTGATTAATAATCATATCTTAGATGATAATAGGGGTGTGATTAGATATTAGAGGGGTAGAGAAGTGAGCTTTGCTGGATTGGAATGTAGATAGCCATTGAAAGTTAGCCACTCTACAATCTAATTTTTTTCCTAATATTATGTTGGGATGGCCTCCGATTGTTCCAAGTAAAAAATTCTCCCACTTGACTAAGGTCAATAATCCTAATTTCATAAGTGCAAGCTTTAAACTCATCATAGGAATGGGGTTGAGAGGTGCTGCCTATAGTTGAAGTCACCAAGAATGATCCAAAGATCTTGGATGGCATTTATTAGTTGCTGTAAGTCAAGTTAGAGATTAGCACATTGAAAACCATGATTATGGGCATAGACAAATATGGTAAAAAAAATCATAAAATCCTCCTTTGGGTTGCACCTTCAGGTGGATGAGTGGTCTGTTATATTTGCAGGGGTAATAACAAAAACTGTGGTGTCAAAGGCAACTAACACCCTGCCGTAATGATAAACTTGGTGATTGGTAAAGAGATGCTAATGAGGTTTGACAAAAGGAACTTGTAGTAGCAGAAAATTTAGTTTCCAAAAGGCCAACTATGCTTGGCTTATTACTAGAGATAAAGTCTTGGATAACCATCATTTTAGTGGGATCATTGATCCCACACATGTTATATGAGATTATAGACATGAGGAATAAGTATGGGAAGATGAGGCTTTTTTTCTTCTTTTTGGATTTACGCCTAGTTTTACTTTTAGACACCTCTATCCTTTCACATTGCACATCATTCAGGATTTATTAACTACTTTCAGAAGCAAGATCAGCCTTGAATTGAATCTTCTTAACAAATACTATATCAGCTATAATGTTATCTACATTACAATTACCAGTCAGCTCAGATGGAAGCTACAAATCCTATTTTGACATAATAACAATCTCAAAAGCCTTTAGATCAGGAGTGGAGATATCAATAGACTCATTAGGAGTAGTTTCTTGGATTTCTAGAGGCATATAAATAGGAATTATGGAAGGAGAGGGGAGGGGATCTATAGGACCAGGAATCGACTCAGCCACAGTGAATGGAGATGTCTTAACTACAGTTGGAGTAAGATTAGAAGGACTATTAGAAGAAGTAGCCATAATATGAATCAATTGAATAGGTTCAGTAACAGGAAATTTAGGCTCATCTAGGTTACAAAATGGGTATTAATCCAATTGTAAGAGTTCATTATGACCACCAGTTTGAAAGAGCCTTCTAGTAGGTCTCCAAACAAATTGAGAGCAAGGTCTCCATAAATAGAAAACCGTTACATAATCCTCAGATTTCTCATTGTGACCATCTAGTCTATGAATATGAATTATTTCAGGGAGAGCCTGGTTGATATCAACTAGAACACAAATTCTAGAAAAGTTGGCTCATTACATACCAGTAGTGTAAGAGTCAAAATAGAGGGGTTTACCTATAAATCTGGCAAGATAGCTTAGTCCATTTGTTGTCTACTACTCAATTGGAACTTTGTGAAAATTCATCCAGATAGGAACTTGCTTTATTTGAAGTTTATTGAATTTAACACTAGACTTTCAACATTGAATGAAAAGAGGCACATCGTGAACATGCTAAGGGCCTAACTGAACCACTTATATAGCCTGCTGAGAGCATTCAAATTTGAAGAAGAGGAGGTTATCTTTTGTAATGATGACATTTGAGAGACCATCCTTCTTCCATTTTTGATTAGCCTAGAATTGAATAATGGGAAAAGCAAAAAGTTTTTCTATATAAAAAAATAATGAGAAAAGCTTAAAACTTACGAGCTCTAGCTTTCAAAGTGTGTATTAGAGGGCTAAAAATACCATAGCTTTCAGGGGAAGTAACAAAGAGCTAACTTACTAGCAGAGTCACCGACCACCTGTGTCCTAGTCTTCTTATGCCATGAGGAAGCTCTAGAAGGAGAAGACATAGCTGCAGACAGGGGAGGCTCCACACTTAAAGAAGCTAAAGAAGGAAAATCCTGGAAGGGGGTGGAAGGGCCAATAGGGGAGCCATGAAGGAAGGAGGAAAGGAGAAGCAACAAGGAAAGAAGGGAGAGAAAAGAAGGAAGAAAGCTCAAAAGAAGGATCAGACAAAGGCAAGAGTTTAAAAAGATAGCCAAAAGGAGAAAGGCGGGAAGATAATCAAAGGGCTAAGAACAGGGGGGAGTGAGAGGAAAAAGGGTAGGGTGAAGGAGAGGCTAACAAAGTATAGAGAAATCATAAAAAATAGAGCAATAACAAAGAGTTTTAATCACTAGAAAGGAAAGGTGAAGATTGTCGAAGAGGAGCAGTCACCATCGCCATCGCCTTACCAAATGTCATTAGTGTCATGGATTAATATTTCATTAAAATTACAAATACATTTCTATTTAACTATGATATTTTTCATATTTAACATAAATTTTCTTAAAATTTAAATTTAGTTGAACAACTTCTCTAATTTTTATTAACATTTTAAAATTGAGTTCTCAAATTATAGTAAATATCATGAATAATTTAAAGAAGCGGTTTGTATTCAATTAATTATATAGGTGAAATAAAATTGAATACAATATATAAATTAATATTTTTATTAATATGTATTTCAATTAATATATTTTAAAAATCCCAATATTATTATTTTGTAAATAATTTAGTATACCATACTTCTTCATAAAATTTTGATATAAGTAAATACTTTTAAATTTTTGATATAAGAATTCATTAATAATTTTATAAAATAAAATGCAATACTGTTTAAAATATATGTTTTCATATAAATAATGTGTTAACTCTATTAGGCTTTGCATTAATAATTAGGAAAAACAACTTGATATATCAAATTTTTTTAAAAAAAGATAGAGGCAAAATCATTTGTATTATGTAAAGCGTTTCTTCCATTTGTTCATCTAAGTACACAAGAAGTTGCGTTTTCAAGTACTTTTATGTAGAAAACTTTAAATAAGAATGTAAATTAATTAAAATTTACATTACCCTTTTTTTCATAAATTACTTCACTATAATAAAAAAGAAACATTTATAATATGATGGTTTGAACCTAATTATTTTACATTATTTAAACTTCATTAATTTAAAAACATAATATTTGAAAAATCATATAGTAAATGCAAAGTATATGTTTATCGTCTATCATACTTTTTCATTTCAAAATTTTATTAATTCCTAACCTAATTCTTATAGGAAAAATATTTTTTAATATAGAAATTACATTATTTTTTATAATATTATCACTTAAAAAAAGTAGAAATTAGGTAGATGATATATTACAACCTTAAAAAGTGTAGCAATTAAGTATATGAATTTTTATTTTTGCAAAATTTAATTAGACATTAAACTCTTTTAGAAAAATAGATATTATTTATAAAAATGTAACAAGACTTATTTTTGGACATGTAGGTTTTTGTAATTAACAACATATATGTTTAATAAAATTTAAAATTAACAAATTTTAATTAAAGTTTGTAGAAATCTGGCCCAATGTAAAAGAACAAAAATGAAAAAAAATGAAACTAAAAATCTAAGATGCTAAAAAAAATAGAATTCCTTAGAACTCTTTAGTATTTGAATGATTATTGCTACTTAGTTCAAAACTTTTTAGTATACTAAACTTTAAGAAGAATAAAAATGATTCTTTGAAGGACTTTTAATATGAAACATCATGCATATATTTTAAGACCCCTAGATAGAAGTTTCAATTTTGAAAAAATATTATGTCTTAAAAATTGCCTTATAAAACTAATATCTATGTTTCACTTTGCATCAGATTGACATCAAAACCTAAACTTCTTAACAAATCAACAAATATTAGGTTTAAAGCATTAAAAAAACTTAAATTCTTATAACAATATATGAAATTCTTGTAACCTAACTCCTAAAATAAATTAAAATTTAAGTGATGAATCAAGGGAATTTTTAATTCATATTTTCACCATAAGAAACCATATTCCTACTAACTGTCTAATTTTAATAATAAGAAAAATATATGTCAATATTTAAAAAATTGAAGGAAAAAATAATTTATGAAGCTAATTGAATAAAAGAGTGCATTGTTAATCAAATTGAGTAAAGTGAAGTGTTAGCTCAAATAAGGCACCTAAGAGAAAGAGATGAATTAGGTATTTAAAAATTTTTCTAAGCAGAAGTTTAAATTGATTTTGTGATCAATAAAATCCTTAACTATAATTTAACCTATATAAAGATGATGATGCCAATAATAAACTATGTGATTCAAATATAGGCAATTCAATAATAATTACAATAATAAAGAAATAAAATAATGAAGGGATGAGAGCTTGCAATTTGATTTTACAAATGTTTAGGTAACCAACCCTTACTCTACGTCTATTCTCCAACAACTTATTGGAAAATATCATTATAGAAACAATTTTTTCTAAGGTGAAAGGAAATCCTTATAATCTTCTTCAAATGGGTGAAAGAGGAACCCTGCAAAATCTTATTTTAAAGAGTGAAGAAAAACGTATAACAATCTTACTTTAATAGATGAAGAGTAACCCTTGACAAGTATTATTTTCAAGAGGGTAAAGAGTAATCTTTTCTAATGCATATGTGTTACACTCCTCTAAAGTTTTAAATAAAAATAAATCCAAACCTTAACTGATAATAATAATAAGACCACTATCATATCATAATATAATTAGAATTGTTAATCCTATGATGATTGTATTAGACTACCAGTAATCTTCTTTTTCTCACTATCTAACCTACTATAATTTGATGGATGATTGCTTTTAATAATTAAATAAATTAAATAACTAAAGGTAAATTCAAAGGGAAATCCATAAGATTTAACAAATAATCAAGAAATTAGGATATAGATGGTTAACCCCCATAAGATGTGTTTGTGTTTAATGCTTAACCTTAATTCAATAGATTATCTAAATTTATTTAGATGGTATGTTTCTTAAATTGAACTATACACTCTCTTAAGTTATGTGATTTATATTCCCTTAATAAATTAAGCAAAATTCCTCCTTATCTTAAAATATCAATTGAATATATTAACACATTATATAAAACCCACTATTTTGATTAAGTTCACACCTAATATGAAAATCTCATGTAAGTTCATCTCCATGCAAGATTTATTACCTATAAATAGTTCTATTCATATATCTAACCTCTCAATCTAAACATATGAAATCAAATTATTGGAATTGAAACTTGCATTTATGTAACAATTAAAAACCAATTGCATTCAGTCCATAGATGAATCTAAGACAAAATTTGAAAATTCAACATTGAATCAAAAAAATAATGTAAAACACTACATCTTAGGATCTATAATCATGTAGATCCTACATGAAAATTGGTCCATAAATATAATGAAATAAACAAAAATAATCATAAATAGAATAGGGATCAAGAAGTTCATAGTCATGGTATTGGATCTTTTGACTCCTTTATGATTCTTGTTAGAAAACAACTTTTGAGCTTCACTTTCTTAATGTTTTGATATAATTTTCTCCTTCGGTTATGCTCCCAATCTTATCAAGATTGTTTATAATTCTGATCTAGGGCAAGATTGCTTAGAATTCTCCTATAAGGTCTTGGTGGTAGCTAGGGACTTCCAAGGAACCAAAGATATAAAAAACCTAGGAAAAGTGTATAGAAAGGAGGATACACCCGACTGGCTTATGGCCTGGCTCATCGTCATGATCAAGGGCATGAGCTCCTTTATAAAATTCTCATGGCCAGCATCATAGTTGTAAGCATCCACCTTGTTTATTTCTCTTGGTCATTTCTTGATGCACTCTCCATAGTTTGTCCTATAATCTTGATATTTTATGTAGAACTCATTAACTTAATGCTTTTACTCCTCATTTTGATTCCACCACTCATTTAACTCTAAATGTTCATCCAATTGCTTACTAAATTCCTTTAAAAATGTACATATTTATTTAAATAAACATAAACAACTTCTTATTTAAGATTTAATCAATTATGCGTATAAATCTTATGGATATGTCCCTCAAACCTAAGAATATCACTACAAAACATGTTTAAAATATGTATAAGAAGTGCACTATCAAATATCCCTATATTTAAACTGTTGCTTGTCCTCAAGCAACAACTTAGAAATTCCACTCAAAATAATCTTAATCAAAATTTGAAAATTAATTGAGTATAAATAAATTACAAATCACACCTTTGATCTAATGCACACATAACAACTCAATCATGACAAAAATGTTGTTATCACATAAAAAGAGCATCATTAGTAAGAAGCAATCCTTAATGTACAATATCAAACATCTAAGTAGTTTCATATAAATCATCATACAAATTTATTCAAGGATGTTAAGAACAAAAAACAAATATTTAAATTAAACTTAGAACATTTAATTTAAAGATCACATAATCTTTTAATGCAACGACAGATACCTTGTCGTAAATGGCTCCTGATTACTTAACTAGGATACTCTTTTTAACTTGCTTGACATTTCATTTGGATTTTTGATAAAAAGGTGAACACCTTGTTATGAACACTCATAGTTACTTAGTTAGATCACCCTTTCAAATGGTTACTATCACCACTCGTACACTTCATCCTGTACAAAGTCAGCAGAGTGAAAAGTATACTCACTTTATTCGATAAACACACATTTTTTAAGACATAATATTGGGCATTATTTTCCTAAATTCACACAATAAACTATACAAACCATCCTTAAAAATTTAATATCATACATATGGATCACTAAACACATGCAATTCACTCAAAAGAAAAAGAAAAAAAGGAAAATTTATGGAGTTAGAAATCACTCAAGAGTTAATCAACGTTCATTAAATCAAAGACATGAATTGAATTAAAATACCACAATTAACTGTCAACTAATAATCAAAATCATATTAAAATGAACTATTCAAGCAATAACCCTTGGACTCCCAACAATTTAAGTGTGTAAGTAAATGATATGACATTTGCGTCCCCCTTCCCCCACTTAGGCTAAGAGGGTTAAAAATAAAATTAGTGCAATAAGTGTAAGAGAAAAGTGACTATAGCGAACTGTTCTCCCCCCTCCTCCCACACTTCAGTTAAATCGTCCTTAATTTACAGGTGAAAAAAAAACAAAACATAATAATTGTAAAGGAAGAGATAATTGTACTCCCCTAAAAATTGAAATCCAAAGGTAGGCATGGTTGTAAGAGAATATTATCTAATATGATTTTGAATGCTTTAGACATAATAGATCTAAGCTTGTTTCCCATTCCCGAAGAACATCAATAATTACAAGTTTTGTTTAAATAGTTAGATTAAAATTGATAAATAACATAAAAATAAAATAAAGAACACAAATAGAAATCCTACATGATGCAATAGCTAAACATCCAAAATGAAATGAAAGTAAAAATAAAAATAAAAGAAGAAACAAAACAAATGAAAATAAAAATTGATTGCTAAATTTAGAACCCTTAAGCAACATCAACGGTAGATGGGTGGAAACACTGAAACTGCATGACTTCCTTTGCAAGGCTTGTTACTCCTCTCATTGAGTTTTTTTGTAAATGACACTAAAGTAAGTGGGAATAATCATATGCATGCCAAACACTAATAATTTATAAGCCATATAATCGTTTATAAGCACTAAAATGACCATATAATAGGTAATTTCATCCAAAGAATTAAGTCAAGCAATATATTCCATACTTGCTCAAGTTTAAAGCTTATGAGACATGCAAAATCACCAACCATCTAACTTAAAGCATAAGAATAGCATGCTATATTCATTGACTAAGTATATTGGGAAAGATAAGGAGGTGCTTATGAATCATAATTAATGTGTAAGCCTGCAGCAATCCCAATTAAAAGGAACACATGCTATTTTAGCAATTCAAGTATGATGAACATTAATTCAAATTTCTGAACACTTAAAACCACCATTGCTACAAAAATTTTAATTCAAAAGGCTCACCTATAGAGTTCTTAACATCTATAAAAGTTTGATTAGGTAGGATGATTGAAAAAGAGAGAGACAACTAGAAATAAAATCATTCATATTCGACACATTCTATTGACCAAACTTAATTAGAAATACTTAGAAACACAAAACACACACCCATGTGTAAATGCAATCAAATCAAATATGCTAAAATGTAACCTAAATGTGATAGCTTTTAATAATCAAAATAAAAGTAGCCAAAGGGGAAAAGAATAACATTGGGTTTCCTCCCAATGGGCACTTTTTAAAGGTCTTTTAGCTAGACCTTAATGATTGAGAATTATAATTCTCTTTCTTAGTCCAAATCTTCAATTAACTTCTTCATATACTAGATGGTTCACCTAACATATTTGAGCTACAATACCTACCAATTGATTTCTTCCTTCACCTTTTTTGGAATGTGTAATGTACCTTAGAAAAAACATCTTGATATGCAATCTCCTGCTTGCAATCAAATTTGTTACACTAATAAAATCATAGTACAACGGTACTTGTTTTTCTTCTAAAAAATTACAGCATCAACAACACTTTCTAAATTTTTATCCACCCTAACTGTTAGCTCCCCCTCACTTGTTAATCTCACTATATCTCGTTCCCTTGGCTCCACCTCTGTACTAGTAAGCACACTCGCTCGCTTTTGTTACATAATTAAATTAGCTAGCTACCTAACTTGTATTGTTAAATTATGCAGGGAAGTCTCGATAATTTCAAATCAAGCTTCTATTGTAGATATGATTTTGACTTGTAATCCTCTCAGCCTTGTTTCCTCTTTTTATTGAACTAGTTGCTCAACTTGTGATGTCAAGTTGTGGATAGAGTATTTTAGACTTTCGAATTGATCTTCTGTTTTTGCTGTGGACTTCACTAATAACTCTCTCAAGCTTGATTCTTCTACCTACAGTTTAAGATAGTCTAATAGAGGCTTCCCAAAATAAGTCAAATCAGTCCATGATAAGTTACAGGTGTTACTCCTATTGTTATTGTAATCATCTATTCTCCACCAGTCGATTGAAATTTCTCGGTCATCCTGCCATTGGTAGTCCTACCAGTAATTAATTTACCATGCTATTACATTGACTATCTGTACTATAAAACTCCACATAAAAGAGTTAAAAAGATATTCTATATAATTAAACAAAAAAAATCAAAGCAAAGCAAAGAAAAATGGTTAGCCTAACAAAGATTAGAATTTCTTAATAACCAAAGACAGTTTCCTGGCTACAGTACTAAAAACTTGATATGTGTATGCTGCACTCCTAAGGTTTTAAATCAAAATAAATCCAAAATTTAACTAACAATACTAAAACCATACAAATAGGTATGTGCACCTACCATATCACAGTATAGTTACTATGAGTTCAGATTATCAATCCTATGAGGACTGTATTTGATTACTAGTTATCTCCTTCTTCTCACTATCTAACTTACTAAAATTTGATAATTGATTTTAATAATTAACTAAATTAAACCAAATTAAATAACTAAAGGTGAATTCAAAGGAAAATCCACAAGATTTAATAAGAAATCAAGAAATTAAGACCTATATGCTTAAGTCCCTTAAGACATGTTTATGTTCATCGCTCAACCTTGATTCAACGGATCATCCAGATTCATTTAAACTATAAGTTTTCTAATTGAACAATGCTCTCTATCAAGTTATGTAATTCCCATCCCATTTCATAAATTAAGCAGAAGTTCTCTTTATCTCAAAATATCAATTGAGTGCATTAACACATTTTAGAGAATTATTATTTTAATTAAGTTCACACCTAATTCAAAAATCTTATATAAGTCTATTTCTAGATGTCTAGCCAAGATTCCTTACCTATGAATTGATCTATTCATATATCTAATCTCTTAATCTAAACATATGAAATAAAATAATTGGAATTGAAATTTGCTTTCACATAAAAATCAAAATCAATTACATTAATTCCATATATAAATTTAAGAAAAAATTTGGAAATTCAACATTAAATCAAAGGAACAATGTAAAACACTACATATTAAGGTTCATAATCATCCAGATCCTATAATAAAATTAGTTTTAAACATAATGAAATAAATAATAACAATCATAAAGAGAATAGGGATTAAGAAGCTCATAGTCATGGTACTTGAATCCTCTGACTCCTCTATGATTATTGTTGGAAAACCATTCTCGATCTTCTCTTTTTTTGATATTTTGATCCAATTTTCTCCTTTAATTAAGCTCTAAATCTTGTCAAGTTGGCTTGGAATTTTCCTCTAGGGTCTTGATGGTGGTTGGGGGCTTCCAAGGAATAAAAGACATATGAAAAAGCTAGGAAAGGTGCTTAAATAAAAGATTACACCCGATTGTTTGGCCATGAGCTAGGTCGTGAGTTCCTCTATAAAAATCTCATGACCAGTGAGCTTGCTTATAAGCCTCCTCTTTTTTCTCTTCTCCTGGTCTTTTTTTGCTGCACTCTCCTTGTTTTCTCCTATAGTCTTGATATTTGGTGTAGAACTCAATAACTTGATGCTCTTACTCCTCCTTTTGATTTCATCAACTCCAAATTGCATCCAATTGCTCATCAAAGCCTGAGAAAAATATACATATTCATCAAAATAGCATAAGCAATATCTTATTCAAAATTTAATCAATTATACATATAACGCATATGGAAATACCTCTCAAATATAAGATTATTAGTATAAAAACATGCCTAAAGTATATATAAGATGGGCTCTATCATTTTCACAATGATCTCAATCTTAATAACCAACTATAATACATAAGCTTCCCATCTCAACTCAAGCCGATAGCAAAAGTGAAAGCATAATCACTCTATCTTGATCAAAAAAATAATCAAGGTTTTAGTGAATTAATATATGCAGACTTGAAATTTAACACTTCCTCTCAAATTCATCCATCTGAAAAATACCTTTAAACCAACCTAGAACTTACCCAACTCATGACAGACCTTAAAGATTATTCCATAAAACTTAGAACATCTATTTGTAAGTTTCCTAAGCTCAAAAACTTGTTAGAGAATCAAACGACCTATTCAAACAATTAAAAAGATATTAGACTTCAAAAATTATCCATTATAACATCTATTGGAGATCTTAACGATGCACAATAATGATACTAATTCACCACCATTATGACTTTGTACAAACATTAGACTAAAACGACATTATTCATACCACCATTATAGACTGGTGTTTAGCTATTGTAAAGATAACTTGACTATAATGGTGTTGTTGAGCCTATCATTATAGGGTGCCATTGTTACCGTATAAAACTTTTGTAAATTTTATCAAAGCACTTCCAAACACACAAAACTTGACTCAATCAAGTTTAAGAAGTTCCTTACAGATATTTTTGTAATCGGGACACCTTAATTAAATAAAAATAAAATTTCTCAATTAATAAATCAATTTCAAAATTTTTATTTGAAACTCACTAACCAGTCCAAAAATATTTCTTTCACTTTAAAATTAACTCATAAAATTTTTAAAACATCTCCAAAGTAATTTTTAAACACTAAGATTTCAATTAATCTCCAACATAAATGTCTTGGTTTATGGAAGTTTAAAAGTTTATAGAAACTTCTCAAAAACATTATTCTTATCAAAATTTAACTTAAATAAATTCAAATACATTTAGAGAAATTCAAATAATTTCCCAAAATATTTTGACACATCAAGAGATTTAAACTTTCTAGTATTACTTTTCTCATAAAATTTGACTCTACCCACTAAAAGCTTTTGCAACATACTTTGACACATCAAAAGGATATTCTTTAAAATATTTCCCAAAGTTTTTATTGATTATGAAACATTCTATAAAAAAAATATAATATGCAATGCATATATAAATATTTTATGCAAAATTCTAAAAGCAAACCATCAAACAAATTCCGAACCCTTTAAGCATTGAAAAGACCAAGAGAAGATTTATAATTAAAAATACAAACATAAACCTATTTAACCTTGTTAAACACCTTATTCTTGATCTTCCATAACTTAAATTCATTAATCTTTCATGTCAATCTTGAACTCAATTTTCTTTCAAATTATATCTTAAACTTCAACAGTAACTCCCTTGGGCTCCAACATGTGTCTTTTTTTATATTTTTCATTAATCTATCTTTTCACTACATCAAAACCAAAACATAAGTAAAAAATATATGTTTTGTCTTTATCAAAACCATTAATTGAACATTATCCCTACTTTTGATGATGATTAGACATGTACTATTAAGGAAACATAAAATGAGCAATATATAGGCAAGGCAAGTCATAATGCTTGAATTTTAATATTAGCTATCACTCCTTAATATTAGTAATATTTCTACCCCTTTTTAGCCATCATAAAAAAATAATTGGAAATCTACAAATGCTAATACCAAATGCTAAAAAATCAATCACCAATTGTTAACTACCCATTTTTTAAACCAATAGTTAATAATTAAATGATACCAAATTTTAATAAAATTGATGTCAAATTTTAGTAAAACAATTGTTGTTAAAAGGTTCATAAGAAATTCAAAAGGCCATACTCAATTTAAAAAAGATACTAATTATTATAAACAATGATACTAATTATTAATAAAACCAAATGTTATTATAACACATGATTTTTCAGCATATCATACCAGATGTTAAAAAGATCAATTGTTATGAAAGAATACACATAAATTAAAATTTTTTAGGTTTCCTACAATCCAATATTTCTACTTTGATGACTTTATGAATTAGGCTTAAATGAATCATTTAGTGGCTGAGCATTCTTATAAAAGTTGGGCTTATTTTTGTTTATATGCACTTTCCTCCTAATCTTTGGTCTAGATGCATATAGGAAAGCATGATAATTTTCCTAAGTTAGGATCTGGATGATGATGAAACATTTTTCAAGTGAGGGCCTAAGTATATGCTCTTTATATAAAATTTTTGCCCTTCACAAAAATTGTTTTAAAATTTTTATGTACTCCCATGACTAAATCTAAGTCTATGTCTATCACTTGATCTCTTTTGAGCTCCTAGTATGCTAATTAATTTTTCACTCCTCTGAGAGAATTTTGATAATGATTCTTTTAACTTATTGATCTCCTTCTTCAGTGCCTCATTTTTATGCAAGAATCTATCTCTATCATCATTATGCTCAGTAACTTCCACACCCTTAGCATCTAATTTATTATGCATTTCATTTTTCAATTTTTTTTTCTAATATGAGCATCTTAGATTTTCAATGTCTCCTTATACTTGTAAGAAAGTTTTTTCCTTCTCAAACCCATGATCCTTGTTGGTCCTAATTGGCACTTAAAGAGGGGTGAGGGGGGAGAACTGGGTTCTTTAAAATTTTTCTAACTTAATGATTCCTCATTGCACAGATCCTCTAAATAATTATGTGAAAGCTTAATAAACAATTGAATAAGTAACATAAACAATGTAATAAGCAAGGTAAACAACTTGTAATAATGTAAAGCTTTAAATTAAAATAATAAGGACAAGAAGGTGCAAACTAATTTTTATAGTGGCTTAGTGTTAAACTCTACATCTACTTCCACTCCCCAACACTTTATTGGACATTTCATTATCTCAAAAGCCAATGTACAAATTTGGTCTCTCAATCTGATTTTTATTGTCTTAATCTGCAATTTTATTTTTCTAAAACCTTATGATCTATCTCTAGTATCTCACTAAAGGGATTAAATCATGTGTTTGCTTTTAATTATTATTTTTATGTAGAGATTCAGCATAAAATTAGTATATTCTTTCAATTTCTTGAAACTTCTTGTGTGTTTCTTGTTTAGCTCTCCATTCTCACATTTTAGATCTATTGTTAAGCTTTGCATTTATTATTTCTTGATTCTAAAATGTCCTAAAGCGATTAAAAGTCATTGGTTATCATTAAAATACGTTTTTTTATTGAGTTTTCTAATTTACAACATTACTCTCACAAAGTTGTATTGCATTTGCATTTATTTTTGTTCAATCTCATTTGCTTAATTATCAAATATGTTTTCTTTTCCATTTAATTGATTCTTTTCTATTTTTAAGTCTCTAAGAGATTCCAAAACTTTTATCCTTGTTAGATTGCATCTTTGGTTGAGTCTCTTAGCATAAAATTCATAAATATCAAGCTATTTAAAAATCCAAATTTTCTGTCATTCTTGAATCTTCATCTTCAGTGTTTTAGATAAGATTATTAAAATTTTAAATCATGATATTTTGTTTTATTAAGGTTTATAGAGAGTTATTGAGTATGCATTTTGTTTTTATACACTAAGGAGCCATTAGTTTATTATGCTTCAAGTTAAACACCTTCATAGTGTATTGCTGGTTATCATTATGGATTGATTTTGTAAAGGCTACTCTTAGCCTCTAAAAAGATTTGTTAAGACTCCTCTTTGCCTATAAAAAGATTTATATAAGGTTTTCCCTCACCTTTTAGAAGAAGATTTTGATTTCTATTAGGTTCCTCTTAACTCTTGAAAAACAACATTGTTTGTGAGTTACTCTTCACCCTTGAAGTAAGATTGTAAGGTTGCTCTTCACTTCTTTAGTGAAAGCAGATTATTGTTATAGGGGTTAATCTTCACCTAGTTAGTGAAAGAATATTTTTATAAGGTTATTCTTTGCCTCCTTAGTGAAAGAAGATTGTTGTAAGAGTTACTTTTCATCTAATAAAGAAGATTGTACATTATTAGATTCTGATAGTGCAAAATCCAATGTCTAATGTGTTTTGAGTGGAGTAGGCATTTGTTTTCCTGAATTACTATAAATTTTAATGTCTCCTCACTTCTATAAATTCCTTGTATTATTGTTAAATATATTATTAACTTATTACTATATCATTGTAAATTATAACATTGATATATCTTTGAATAGTTGGCTACTTGTTTCATTGATTCACATTTATAATATAGTTGACTATGTGATTAACATTTATTTAAATCTTTGTCAATTAGGTATATTATTCATTTCTATATTATTGTTAATTGAGTGGTTGTCTTGTTGTGTTATATCATTTACACATTTCACTTGGTTGAATTTTAGCTTAGGAAATTCACATAGTTTGGATTAGTTTTTAAGTAGTTTAAAATTTCAGGTTAAGAATAAGTTTAGATCAGTCAATTCCACTCTCTTGAGTGCCTTTAGAACTTACAACAGTTATGTATGAAATGAGGCCTTTAAATTTAATAACGAGATTAAGTAAAACTTACATAAAAATAAAATAATAAATCTATTAAAAAATTATGCCTTCAAACTTGAGGCTTCTTTATTTGATTATCATAAGCTCCATTTAAACTTTAAGACTTTACGACTTATCTTCTAAACACTTCATCTACATACCTATTGTTTAAAATCTTAACCATAACAAAATAATTAGTACTAAAGTCATTTTGTCATCATCAAAATGAGGTAAAATATCCATTAGTTTAACAATCTCTCCCTTTTTGATAATGACAAGCCATATGATATTATAAATTATGAAACCAAAGCAAATACCAAAACAACTAATACTATTTAAAATTCACTATATACAACTTAAACATTATTCACTAAGGCTCCCCCTTTATACAATACCATAAGTAACAAAATAGCTATATCTAAATACAATATTTAAATAATATTAAGAATCACAATTTCATATATATCCATTAAAAAACATTCAAGTTATTAACTTTTGATAGCACCCCCTAAATAAATCATAATTTAGCAATAATTTCAACTTTTATCAAACTCAAATTTTTACAAAACACAAAATTTTAATAAACCAAAATTATAAACTTTCGTTAAGATGATTAAAGACTCCAACTCCCCTCTAATTTCATAAAATTTCATTAAGATGATTAAAGGCTTCAACTCTCCCTAAATTGATTGAAGGCATACCTCCCCTTAAACTCATTGATAAGGATGTATTTTATAATCTTTCTATATGTGTTTCAATTTCAATTCATCCTTATTTTGGTGATTAAATGCTTATTTTGTGTTCATATTGATTTTACATGCAGATTTAATCATTGAACACAAATATAAAATGGAAATATCAAATTTGGAGAAGAACTAAAGTAAAAATGAGTAAGAGGAGGTTTGATAAAGACATCAATAGTGGTTGATTTAAAGGGTCATTGATGAACCCAACAATCACTGTTGAAGGAAAAATCCAAGTTCTTCAACAGTAGTTGGATCTAAGGACTGTTGAGGGTTAAAAACACTCTTTCTTCTACCAAAATTGAGGGCAAACTTGTCTTTTAACCCAAAAAATATTTCAAACCCTAGAGAGGACCTATTTGAGTAAAAATATTTCAAAAACACTCTTTCTTCTACCAAAATGGAGAAATTTTGTTTGTTTTTAGCTCTCCACTTGGGCCAACCTTTGTCCTGGGTGTTTTTCCTTAGGTTTTCTCATTTTTCTACCAAAATGGAGAAATATATGTAACTTTATGAAAATAGATGTTTAGTCTAAAATTTTTTCTATATGTAAATCTTAATGCATCATTTCTAAAATTTATTCTTTGTTGAAATCTTAGCCTAACATTAGTATAAGAAACATTTCTTGATGCATGAGCATGAATAGGATATGCATATGCATAAGATTGTGTACGCAAAATGTGCATATATTGTGGCCTAAATGCATTATGTAATGATTTTTCATTTGTGAAAAAACTGTCTTTTATTAGGGACATGCACATTTCTCTTAGATGTATATTTTAAAGTATACATAAAACCATAATAATTTACTCCTTCTCAAGGTGGTAAATTCTAAAACTTTAACCAATTCATCGTAACTCAAACCAACATTAATATTCTCATTCTCATCATTATTAGAGTGGGAAGAAGATGGTACCTCATCATCCAAGACTATGAGACAAAACTTGACGCTTTCATATTCGAATTTTCACTTTCCTCTTCACTTTCGGTCTCCCATAAGATATTCAAGCCTTTCTTTCCCTTCTTTTCCTTCTTCTCCCTTCTTTCTTTCTTATTACTTCTTTTATCCTTTTCATCCTCCTTGAGGAGTAGGCAATGGCTCTTTAAGTATCTTAGTTTCCTACATTCAAAAAATATAACATTAGTGAACTTTCTCTTATAATCATACTTACCTTACTCTCTTTTCTTTTGAGTGTGCCTTCTTCTTAAAAAAACTTGTTCAATTTTTGAATGAGAAGAGCCATATCATCCTAACTATCTTCTAAAGAGCTTTCTTCTTCACTAGACTCCACCTTCTTAGCTTTGAATGCCAAATTCTTTCTTCTTGACGAAACTTCCTCTTACTTTTCTTCTGTTTTTATTCCTTCATCATCATCTCATGAGTGAGTAATGAACCTATTAATTTACCCAAAAATAAAATATTAAGATCTTTAACCTCTTGGATGACGATTACCTTTGCCTCCTATCCTTTTAGTAAAGACATCAAAATCTTTCTAACAAGTTCAACATGTTCTTTATAGATTTTTTAATGTTTTTATGATGTCAATGAATCTAGTACACATAAAAGAAATACTTTAATCATAATGCATTGAAAATAATTCATATTAATGAATGAGCAGTTGCATTTTACTTTCCTTTACTTAGTTGCTAATTTCATAAGTAACGTCTAATGTATGTCAAATTTCTCTAGTCATTTAACATATATATACTATATTGAATTTATTTCTACTTAATGCACAAAACAAAACAGGGGCAGTCTACTATTTAGTGAAACTTATCTTTCATCTTCTACGCTCTACTCATCTTTCACTTTAAGAAATTTTTGATGATTTTCTATCTTGGTGGGAATGTATGGCCCTTAATTTACCATATCCCATAATGTAACATTTTCGGCTTGAAGGAAAAACTTCGTCCTAGTTTTTCAATAAAAATAATAATTTCCATAAAAAAATAGTATCATACTAATGTTTTGACCTTCATGACTAGATGAACCTAGAAAATGTGCTATAATAGATGCTTACTCACAGTCTCTTTAAAAACTAATGTAAATATAAGACATATGCTCTAATTTCAATTGTAAGCCCTAAAAGCACTCAAAAGGCGAGTGAATTGAGTGATTAAAAATTTCTTCAACTAATTAAACTTTCCCCTTAAGCAAAATAGTGTAATATGCTAGGTAGATGTTACAAATAAAATGATAGTCAAACTACACAACAAGTAATAGTAAAAGAGAAAAGGGAAGAGAGACACAAGGTTTTATATAAGTTCTCCTACCCCAAAAATAGACTACGTCTTGTCTCCAACAAGGTATATGGTTTTATAGAAGTTTGTCTACCTTAAAGATAGACTACGTTTTCTCTCCAACTACTTATTGGATATTATTTTTTTTACAAACAACTCAAAACCAAATATAATCTTCTTTTAAAGTGAAGAGTGACCTTTACAAAACAAATCTTTTGAAAGAAAAAAAGGAGCTTTTACAACTTAAATCTTTTAAGAAAAATAGGAACCTTTACAAGACATAATCTTCTTGTTTAAGGTGAAGAGAAACTTTTTGACAAATCTTTATATGAAAAAGAAGAGCCTTGGCACACTTAACCAATCCAACAAAACAATTATCCCCTTTACAAGTAACAAAATACACTTAAAGATGTATTTCACTTAAAACACAATTAAACTAAAGGATCCAATTGCTTTTACAAATGCTATGAATGATCAATAACACTCTTTAAAGTTTAGAAAAACTTAATATGACAAATTTAATGCACTAAAAGCGTGTATGAATAATAAATGATAATCTGAAAATTTAAATGAAATAATTCTAGATAATTTTAATAGATATGAATATAATTGTTTTAAAATAATTGAATAAGTCTCTAAAAATTTACTAAAATAGTTAATAATACTCTTGAGGATTTAAAATTAAAAAAAATAGCAATTTAGAAGCAATCAATTTGGATTTGAATGTCCAAATATATGAAAGAAATTAATGCATATAAATCTTGATAATTTTGAGTAACCTAAGAATTTACAGCCAAACCAAATAATATAAGTGCTTAAAAATCAAGCTAAAAATACCTAAAAAATCTTGAAACCCTAAATAAACTAAACACAACAA
>JAOXYD010213846.1:0-19907 GCA_028565735.1 Pinacopodium congolense
TAATTTCTAAATTTTATAAAATTTGTAAAATGACCTATAAATGTATTATATTGTATAGTTTTTAACTTAACTTTAAAAAAAATTAAAAAAATATTTTTTTATTTTTTTTTTCGGTACTAGTACCGGTCCGGATCCGGCCGGAACCGACCGGTACCGGCCGGTATTTGCAACTGAGATGGAATTCGTCCGATTAACTCTATCAAGCGAAACTAAACTCTAAAACAACTATGGATTATCCGGTAAGGAGGGTACGGTAAAGGAGGGCATGGAAGTTTTGGAATAAAGTCCTAGGAGTCGCAAGCAGACTTCATGGAGGTACATGTTGAGGATAATCATATTCTTTCTTTTTCTTGACCTTTATCTTGGGTTTTGCTTCTTTTATCGAGATTATGTTGAAGTGAATTATTAAACTCACAAATTCAACTCACTTTATTCATAATTTTGAAAATTATTTATAGAGAACTCAAACATCTAATACTACTCTAATTAAAACTTTTACTAATAAAATTCTAACTAAACAAAAAAATTATCATCCTACTAAAACAATACTACTAACAAAATAAATATAACTATTCTAAGACAAATTTAAATATCTCTAACACCCTCTCTTAAACTTCAATTTACCAATATATTGATTAAATGAATTTTTTAAAATTTTCAATTTTCTTTTTTTCAACACATGATTGCTTCTCTTTTGATAAAATATCCCCCGTCTACCTCTTAGTAAACTTAGCTTTATCATCCAATCGTGAACTCACGGATGTTTTCAAATTATCATCATCATTAATAGAATCCTTTAAATGCTTCACTCCAGTCTTAAAAACCTCAACTTGCTCTTTCTGAAGAAGTTCCTTATGCATTATTGACACTCGTAAAACATTCTTGTACTTTCTCTTTAGTTCCACAATTTCATCTTGGAGGTTATTTGTAAGATTTTTTAGTATATCAACTTCTTTTTTAACAGTAATATATTTATCTCTATATTCTATTGTGCTTTGTCTTTCCTGTTTAAGAGACTTGCTTAACTGTACTTGCTCATGTTTAAGACTTGAAATATGATCTTCAAGGATTTGAGTTTGAGATAAAATCTGTAACAAGAGTTCTTTAATAGGTTGTTGTCTTTAGTCAGTAGTAACAACTTTGGTTTCAGCTTCTTGTAACCTAGAATTCAACAATCTTTTAACTTTATTCCAAGCATAAGTCTTTTTTTCCATTTTTTCATACAATGCTTCAATTGTTTTTTCTACACCAATCTTTAATCTTGTTGAAAAACATGTATAACTGGCATTGTAAAAATATAATGGGAACATGCAATTAGCTGTCATTTTGATTTAAGCAATCAAACCTAATTTTGCATCTTGAATGCGGTAAACTCCATTTTTAATAATAATATCATATCCTTTTTCTTACAGCTGACCCACTCTAAGTAAATTGGATTTTAAATTTGGCACATAAAGAACGTTAGAAATATTGTAAATAGTACATTTCTTAAAATTGATAGTCATCTTTCCTTTTTCCATAACAAAAATTGTAGAATTATCTCCAAAATTCACAGTGTTGCAGAAAGATTTATGTAATTTAGAAAACATCCCTTTGTTTTTACTCATTCGATTGCTGCAACTAGTATCCAAATACCACATAATGCATCGAGATTCTTCAATCATATTATACGTTAACAAAAGCGATATTTGTTCTTTTTTCTTAATAAAATTTGTTTTTTCTTAATTTTAGCTATTCAATTAGGTCGACATTCTGACTGATAATGAACATACTGATGACATCTATAGCACTCCAAGTTCGACTTATCTTTATTTTGTCTATTCAAATTAGTTCGACATTCTGACTGATAATGATCATACCAATGACATTTATACACTCGACGTTTGACTTATTTACTGATTTATAGCCTTCACAACCTCTTTTAGTTCCTTATTACTGATTTTCTTGATGTTGGTGAAAATCTTCTTGATCTTCATCTTGTTTATTTTCACAATCTTTATCTTCTATACTTCCTCAACCATGAATTCTTCCTCTTCCTCTTCCTCTTTCGCTATTATATCTTTTATTTATTGAAGAATGATCTTCTAATAAAACCTTCAATGCTTGTTCTTCAACGTCATCTTGATGTTTCATCTTTTGTTTATAAACTTGTAAAGAGCCTTGCAATTCATTAAGTGAAAGAAGATCAAGATCCTTTGATTCTTCAATTGAACAAATCACATAATTGAATTTTTGTGTCATCGAACAAAAAATCTTTTTGACTACAGTCATATCTTTCATTTTTTCACCATAAATATCCATCTTCTTAACAATTGCCATTATTCTTAAGGAAAAAAAATCCAAAAATGATTATGACACAGAACTAAGATAACTTAATATCTATATTGTAGAATTATATTTTTATTTTTATTTCTATTTGTGTGTAAAAGATGTTTTTGTCCTTAATTATGTTTTAGGGTTCAATATTATTCTTTTGGTAGCTACTTTTGAAACTTCAAATAAGTTTTAAACATTAATTTGAGATTTCTATTGAATTTCCTTGATTTTTCAAAGGGTTTCATACAACCTTTGAAAAATATATGCTATACATTGCATTAAATGGTATTAGAGCGAGGATGTCAACTGGGAGTGATAGCAATAGTCCTCATGACAGTGTTCAAGAGTTTAGGACTCCTTTTACAGGAGACGAAGCGTTGCAACGTCTAGAACAATAGATTCCAGCATTTTATGGAATATTTTGATGAGATGGTAGGAGTGTTTGGATGCTCTAGGAAACAATACATATAAGAGACAAGATAACCATAGATAGCCAGGGGTAGAGATGACTCGTGGTGAATCTATTAGTAGAACTATACTTGCGAGGAGACATCCAATCTATGAGAAGGATTAGGAGGAAGAGGATTATTATTAATCGAATAGATTTAGACGTTTTCAACAGCACAATAGGTGTAGGAGGAGAGACACCCATGATAGATTTAAAGATAGAGACATGGTGGATTTTAGATTCGAGATGAATACCTTGTATTTAAATGGCAGCCTGGGTATCAAATACTTTTTAGATTAGCTTACAAAAATTGATAGATTCTTTAAATATCTAGAGGATGCACCTGAGAAAAGAGTTCAAATTGTAGCTTAGAAGTTGAAGGGAGGAGCTTCTACATGGTGGAAAAGAATTTAGTCACGTAAGAAGCACAAAGGGAAGAGACCTGTGCATACATAGTACATGATGAAGTTTTTGTTGAAGTAGGAGTTCTTATCGTCGAACTACAAGTAGATTCTATTCTTGCAATATCAATGGTGCAGTCAAGGAGATCGGACAGTGCTTAAATATATAATAGAGTTTATGAGATTGACAGAGTGAAACAATCTCCTCGAATCTGAAGGGAAACAGATGGCCAGAAACTTGGAGGGATTAAGACTTGTGCTTCGAGATAGAGTTAGAATACAAGTTACACGCATACTTTCGAAAGCAAAGAATATAACCTTAAAAGCAGAGATGATGTAATAGGAGCACAGTAAGAGGAGCATGGAGAATTATAAAGCTTTGGGGCCTATTAAGAGGCTTGAGCCAATGCAGGAATATGTTTCACATGACAACATTCATGACATTTGGGTGATAGAAGACAAAGCTGCCTGGAAGAGTCCTATAGTAGAAGTGCGAGATAAAGATGTGAAAAAATTTGAGAATCCATTAACCCAACAATAAGGAAGTGTTTCAAGTGTAGTCAGCTTGGGCACAAGTTTAACGAGTATCTTTTGAGGAAGACTGTAAACATTATAGAGAGGGATGCAAAAGTCGAAGAGGTATATTGTGAGACTGATGGTGATGAGGAGGAGGAATGCAACATTGATAAGGGATTGTATGTTTTTTCAAAAATTGACATTGGTTCCTAAACATGGGGACTAGACCAAACACACAGCTTTTTCATATGAGATGTACCATTTATGACAAAGTATTTGGTATTATTATTAATAGTAAAAGCTGCGAGAATATCCTTGGCAAAGAAATTGTGAGGAGGCTGGAATTACCTATGGAGAAGGATTTAAACCGTTACACCTTAGGATGAATTAAGATAACAATTGCCAATGTAAAGGTAACATAGAGATGTAAAGTGCCTTTCTCTATTGATTAATATCAAGATAAAGTGTACTACAATGTGGTAGGCAAAGATGTATGTTGCCTTTTATTCAGGAGGCCATGACAGTATGATGTGGATGTACAATATTTAGGGAGGAGTAACAAATATATGTTGGAGAAGAAAGAAGTGAAATATATATTATTGCCATTAAAGATTAAAGAAATAGTGTCAAAGAATAGTACTTTTTGTTTATTACATAGAAGTTTGATAAAGAAGTTGCAAAAATAAGGTGGATGCATGCTTTAATGATAAAGTGATGAAAGAAAGAGGTTGACTTGCAAGTGAATAAAGTAATTAGGAAAAGAATTGGGAAGACAATCGAAATATTTTAAATCAACTGTCAAAATTATGAAACTAGAGTCGCAGCTACAATGGAAGGGAAAGTCATTGAAAGGGTCACAAAAAGGGCAGGTAAAAGAATTCACGAATGATCTAAATGCCATAATCAATGCCAAAATTGAGAAAAGATGGAAAACCATGCAAGTAGACGAGGGTTTATAGAAGTCAAGGTGGAAATCTACTAGTACAATAAAGTGAATGCAAGAGGTATTTGAAAAGCATCCTGCTAAAAAATCATATTTATTATTGCTTCATAATTCAAAGGTTCCATTATATGGTTACTTTCACCAAAATTGGAGGACAAGTTCTTACTGATGTAGAATTGAGATAACTTAATTCAGAATTATATTTTTGTTTTTATTTCTATTTGTATGTAAAAGATGTCTTTGATTTAATTATATTTTAAGGTTCCATATTATTCTTTTAGTAGCTACTTTCAAAACTTCAAATTAGTTTTGAACATTATTTTGAGATTCTTATTAAATTTCCTTGGTTCTTCAAAAGGTTTCATACAACTTTTGAAAATTTTATGTTATACTTTACATTAAATTCTCCAACCTTCATACGAAGTAATTCGAATTCTTGGCGAAAAGATTAAAGTTGTTGTCTTTTTGCCATTACAATTCCTTGATATTTTTTTTAATAGAATCTCAAATCTGCTTCAAAGTTTCTTTTTTTGACAATATAGTCTCTAAAATCAAATGATCAATCGCGTGAAAAAGATACTTCTTCACTTAAGATCTTTTAATTGTAATTCTTCATGATCAGATTTTTCATAATTGCGTCTATTAATGGTTTAATGAATCATTCAAAAAACAACTTGCCAATATTCTTTTGACTTTAAAAAGTTTTCCATTAACATATTCCAAAGACTATGATGACCATCAAAACGTGGAATCACCGGTTGAACAAAATTATCTCCCATTATATCCACAAGAAGTAAACAAATTTGAGACAGGATAACTCAACAGCAACAGGACAATAATCACTGTCAGCAAACAGTGAACATCAACGAGATCACTTGAAGGCTTCAGCAAAAGGACCGTGAGACCGCTGTGATGATACTAGGCCTGACAAGGGGGAGCGGTGGTACTAGCAATCTAGGTTGGTAAAGATAGTGGCGATGTCTCGGGATGACATAAAGACATCAGAAAAATTGATCAACAGAGGCTGTGTGGACCAGATCCAGCGAGACAAGCTACAATTAAAACAGATGAACAAAGACTATTGGATAGATCTGGGTTCGAAGATACGACCGATAATAAGACTTGTGGCAAGAAGATCTGCAACATCTAGAAGAGAGATGCAAGCAAGCAAGACGCGGCTTCTGGGTTTCAAGCAACAGTGGCACTAGCAGCAGATAGACAAGGCAACTTGTTGAGAGAGTAACAGTGACGAGATAGCAAGATCTGGGTCTCGAGCTCGATCTGGGGATCGAGCTCGACCTGAGAGCTGACTAGACTCTAATAGTGGAATCTGGATTGATCTGGCAACGAAGACAGTGAAAAACTAGACAGCATAAACACAATGTTGAGGAGAGTAATAGCGGAGGTTTTATGTGGTGGCAGCGACAATTTCTGACTAATAATGTAGAAGAGCAAAAACAACTGGATTTTAAAAGGACAAAAGACCTTAAAAACTGCGCACAAAAAGTGACTGACGAAAACTGTCAAAGGCTATGGCCTAGATTAAAAACATAGAAGCTTTAGACTCTGATATACAAATTATTAAACTCACAAATTCCACTTATTCCATTCATAATCTTGAAAGTTATTTATAGAGTGTTAAGAAATAAGGAGGTTTAAAGGTAGATAATTATTTAGAAGAGATTGTACTTTATTTAAATAATTTTAATTTAAGTATAAAGAGTATTTATAGGTATAAAAAGTGACATTTAACATTGAAGTACATAAATTTATTAATAAATTTAATAAATTAACCATATATGAATTATACTTAAATTAATACATGAATATATTTAAACTCTTAACAATGAATTTAAATATCCATGTATCAAGAATTTAAATATTCATATATCTAGATCAATTTTCAAATTAATCTTCAACACTCTCTTTTAATTTGAATTTTTTTTTTCGTATTTTAAGTCTTGTTTTTAAATATTGAAATACTTCAAATTTGAGTAATTTCATCAAAATATCCACAACTTAATCGTTAGTTTTCACATGCTTGAACTCTACTTCATTCTTTGCAATGAATTATCTAATAAAATGATGCATCGTATTTATGTGTTTGCTTCGATCATGAAAAACTGGATTTTTAGCCAATGTTAGTGCAGACTTGTTCTTGTTATCAATGCATTTTCAGTTGCTTCCTTTTGTGGTAAGTGAAGTTCATTCAATAGCTTTCTAAACCAAATAACATGATAAGTGTATGAAATTGCAGCTACATATTCAGATTCACAATTTGACAAACTCACAATAAGTTGCTTCTTTGAACTCCATGTAATAGCATAATCACCCATAAAAAACATGAAACTAGATGCACTTTTTCTATTATCAATATCAATATCTTCCATAAAGTCATATCACAAAACCTAATAAATTTGAAATTAACAGATGATGTATATAGCAAGTTACAGTCAATTGTACCTTTAATATAATGGAGAATCCTCTTAGTCACTTTCATATGAATACAAGTAGGTGCTTTAAAGAAACGACTTATCAACCCAACTACAAAGAGTATATTTGGTCTCTCCATGTCAAACATCTCAAGCATCCAATAAAGCTTTTAAATACAGTAGAATCTTCCTTATCTCCATCATCAAACTTCATCAATTTAATTCCACTCTCTATTAGTGCATTCAATGGATTGCAATTAAGCATTTTGAACTTCTTTCATAATTTTTTCACATATCCTTCTTATGAAATAAAAATGCCATCTTTTTCTTGCTTTATCTCCAAGCCCAAATAGTACGACATTAATTCAATATCCATCATCTCAAACTCTAAAGATGTAACTTTTTCGAATTCTTGAAACAATCTTAGGTTATTGCCGATAAAAATAAGATAATCCACATAAGACAAATGAGTAGAATATCTCCATTTCTATATGACTTATTGTAAAGAGCATATTCACTAGGACAACAAACAAACCTATTATTTTGGAAGTAATTTTCGATACGAGTATTCCATGCACTTGGTATTTGCTTTAACCCATATAATGCCTTTTTTTAATCCCAAGACCTTATCTTGATGACCTTTGTAAAGCTAATTAATTGTTTAATAAAGAATTCTTCTTAAAGATCACCATTTAAAAAAGCTGATTTGACATCAAGTTGATAGATCTTCCACTTTATTTGAGCTGCTAAAGAGGTCAACAAGCGAATAGTTTCCATACGAGTAATATGTGTAAATACTTCATCATAATCCACTCCATGCTTTTGTTTGTAGCCTTAACAACGAGCCTTACTTTATGTTTCTCTACATCTCCATTAGCATTTCTTTTAATTTTATAGATCCATTTAACTCCAATAGCTTCATAACCTTTAAAAAGATTTGATAATTCTCAAGTGTCATTTTTCTTTATTTCCTTGATCTCCTCCTCCATGCCTTGCCTCCATGTTTTGCCCTTCACAGCTTCTCTAAAATTTAAAAGCTCAATGTCCACAAGAAGACAAAATAAATTATTTACATCAAAATCAGTGATTTCTTCTGTTTATTCATAGATATCATAAATGCTCCTCATTTTTCGTACCTCATCATTTGAACCTTCTCCATATATTGATGAAGAAGGAGAATGAGATGTATTAGGAAAAGGAGGTGGAGTTGTCTCTTGAACATTTGTCATGGTTTCTTGCTCCTCATCTTCAAAGAATGGGAAAATGTCATAGGTGATTTCTTCTTGTGTCTCCTAATTTCATGTTACTTCTTCATCAAATTCAACCACTCTACTCGCAACAATCCTTCCATTGCTTGGGTTATACAATCAGTAGCCTTTGAAATTTTGGTCATAGCTAATGAATACATTTTTAACTCTTTAATCATCAAACTTAGATCTTTCTTATTATGGCATATAAGCATATGTTATGCTTCTAAAAACCCTTAGATGAGCAACACTGAGTTTCAATTCATTCCACGCTTTTTGCATGTTTGGTCTTTGACATTCTTTATTAGAGATCGATTTGATAAATAGACTGCATAAGAAACAACTTCTATCCAAAATTCTTTAGCCATGTTTTTGGCCTTCAATATACATCGAGCCATGTTAAGAATTGTTTTGTTCTTTCACTTAGCTACTCCATTTTGTTAAGGTGATATTAGGACCATTAAAGGATGACGAATTTCATGTAACTCATAGAAATTATGAAACTCCTTGTATGTGAACTCGCCTTCTTTATTAGACCTCAAAGCTTTAATTACATAACCACTTTTGTTCTCTACAAGTGCCGTGAACTTCTTAAATACTTTAAATGCTTCTAATTTCTACTTTAGAAAATGGACCTAAGTTATTTTACTATAATCATCAATGGAAAGTAAGAAGTATCTATAGTTACCCATTGATAATAGCTTGATTGGTACACACACATCGGTATGAATAAGTTGAAGTGGTTCAGCTGCTTTTATCACCACTTCTTTTGAAAAACTCTTCCTTGAATGCTTGCCAAACTCCTTCTTAAATGCTTGCCAAGTAAATATGTTTCACATAAATGATGTGGATGGTTAATGGAAGACATTCCTCTTACCATGTATTTATTTTCTAAAGCATTAAGTGCGCCAAAATTCAAGTGTCTAAATCTAATATGTCAACACCATGCTTTATCTCTCACATCCACCTTTAAACACTTTGCTTTAATTTTCTTGATATTCAACATAAGCATTCTATTCTTCAACATCAACACCTTACTAATCAATTGAGCATGTTGATATCTAAGCTAAAGACAACAATTTTTCATTTGAATTTCATATCATTTTTCAAGAAATTACCCTAAACTTAAAATATTACTTTTTAACTTGGGTACATAGTAGACATTATTAATAAGTCTGTGGCTTCCATCTTTTGAAGAAAGTAGAATGACACCTTTCCCATGAATTTAAATCTTTTAAGAATCTCCAAAATAAACTTTACCTTCCACCTTTTCATCAAGCTTAACGAATTTTTCTTTATCTTCATACATGTGATTGATTGCTTTATTATCCAAGAAACTTGTACTTTTATCCTTACTTGCGTCATCTTTGAGGACTAGTAATAAAGTAGGCTCTTCATCTCCTTACTTTTCGTCAACAATATTGACTTGCTCCTTAATATGATTAGGTGCAGCATAGCATTCCTTAAAATAATGTTTAAATTTATGACAATTGTATAATTCAACATTAAACTCATCATACCTCATCTCATTTTGTTTAGGATTGTAACCTCCTTTTCCTTTTCCTCTTGATTTCCTTGGCCTTTGTATGAGTGCTTGTTTCTATCATCATTGTTGGCGTTGTTATAATCTCCTTTACTTCTTCCTTCATAACTTCGTCCTCGACCTTGACCATGACCATCTCCTCGACCACATCTTCGTCCTCTTTCTCTTTGACTGCTTTCTCCATCATCATCTTTTACCACGGCTTATACTTTAAGTGCTTGCTTCAAAGGCTCGTCTTGCCTCCTCTTGATCTTGTCTTCATGGGCTTGTAAAGAGCCCTCTAATTATTCAAGTATCAAAGAGTCTAGATCTTTAGACTCCTCAATAACACAAACCATGCAATCAAACTTTGGAATCAGGAAACGAAGAATCTTTTCCATCAATCGAACATCTTCAACTTGATCTCCATAACTTTTCATTTGATTCACAATGGCCTTCACTTGCAAACAATAATCCCAGATTGATTTGGATTCCTTTATGTGAAAATATTCAAAATCACCTCATAATGATTGGAGTCGAATCTTTTTCACCTTGTCAATTCCTTGAAAGGAACTTTGCAAAATCCCCCATGTTTCCTTTAAAGTGGTTGCATCGGCCGCCTTCTCAAACATTGAATCATCTAAATATTGATGGATAAGGATAGGGACTTGTTGATCTTTTTTCTTTATCTTTGACCAAGTATCTTTTTCAGTTTGAGACAATGTCAGCTTCACTTTAAGGTTTTATAAAGTCTTTCTCTACAATCTCCCAAGCATCTTATGAGCCAAGTACGACTTTCACGTAAAGACGCCATGTTTCTTTTTTTTTTTTTTGTGAGATAAGGAAATTGAAATGAGTATATTCCATCATTGTTTGCCATTACTTAAAGAATTTGTCTCTGATACTACTTTATTAAAAAATAAGAAAGTTTTAAAAAGAGATAATTATTTAGAAGAAAAGATTGTATTTCACTTGAATGATTTGAGTTTAAGTACAAAAGGATATTTATAAGTATAAAAAATTACCCTTAAAATCTAAGTACATAAACCCATTAATGAACTTAATAAATAAATCATACATGAACTCAAAACTATACATAAACCATACTTAAATTAATACTTTAACATAATTAAATTATTAACAATAAACTTAAACATTTATGTGTCTAAATTAAATTTCAAATTAATCTCCAACATAAAAAACTCAGACATCTACTACTCTAACTAAAATTCTTACTCGTCGAATTCTAACTAAACAAAAAACTATACTACTATTAAAACAATACCACTAACAAGATAAACGTAACTAAGACAAAATATCTCTATCAGACTATTTAGAGAATCTCTAAGCAACAAACCTTTCTGAGTTCTATTGCTACATACACAGTATCAACGTCTCCAATCACCGTCAACTTGCTGGCCTTCGTTTCCACAAAAATCGAATCAAGTCGTTTACAAGCCACTAAAACTAGTGAAATTCTGATACTTGAAACAGAAACCGTTACTTGCCCTTCTAGATTGGAAACAGATGACCAGTTTTACATGGAAGAAGACTGAGTTTTAGATAGTATACCTGAAGATAAAAGACCAGAGACTGCCTCCAACACCTTTTTCTTATCACTTTCATCGTGCAGTTCCAATTTCATCACTGTTTTCTGTCACAGAAGAAGATCAAGGAGCCTTTGAAGTCCCTTATAAATACGTTGAATGAGCAAAAATGAAAAGAAAATAAGGGTAAATGACTCTAGCATTAATTTTCCCTGAACTCAAAAGAGATTTAAGCTATTATAATTGAGTAAATGCTAGAGAATAAAATGAGTAGAGGATGATGGCTGGAACCGAACTTGGCTTCAAGGCTCATCGTGATGGCTTTTATATCGACGAGCGAAGAGCACGTCAAACGAAATCAAGAGTACAAAGTCATTGGTAGCCGGTAAATGCAGACCTGTAGAACCATCAAGGGAAAGATACGTAAGCCCATATCCTCTTCACAAGTCCACTTCGGTAATTATACTTCAGGGAAGAGATGTCGTACTTTTATAACACACCAAAATTAACTTATATATAAGATAAATATTATATTTTTATTTAAAATATTAAAAAAGTAAATTATTAAATTATAGATCTTTTCCATAAATTGGTTTCATATATATTTTAAAAATTTTAATAACACATATAAAAAATGTCATTTATTATAATTGATAAGATAACAAAGTATAGTAAATTTAATATTAAAAGTTTAAATTTTTAATAATTTTATCTTTAAAAATTATAGTTTTTATATGAAAGAAGCTTATTATTTTTATTTATAATTGCAAGGTATTATATTAGAAAATTTTTATACATAAATTATTTTTATTTTTATTTTTATTACCAGCCAATTTAACAACACTTAAAGTACCTCTAATACTTGAGAATAAATATATGATTAGGGCGTAAAGTTTACAGATAGAAAATTTAGGAGTTGTTTGATTCAACTTTTAGTTGTGATTTTTATTGTAATTATTGTATTTTTATATTGAATTTTGTGTATTTTTATAGATATTTGTATTGTTTATTTTAATTTTCATACTATATTAATGTATTTTTTCGGTTTCTTTTTTTTTATATAATTTTTATATTTTAAAAAATCAAAAATAAAAATCCACGAAATCTCTACCAAACAGCCTCTTAATTTAAGAGGAAGTATAATTTATATATAAGAGAAACATGTTATTTTCGCTCAGATTGTTAAGAAACTATATTATAATTTGAAATCTTTATTCTAGTAGGGGAATCTAACACAAAGTCATACCAACATTAAGTGGACTTCTCAATGAACTTTAACCGGTGATCTTTTCTAACAATTTGTTAAAAAAGTCACTTTCAGAAAAAAAAAATTTGTTAAGTTCTGGTGGAGAACTTTAACAGGTGAATTTCTTGCAATTTCCACAGCTAAAAATTTGTTTAAAAAAAAAACAAAGCTTGAAGATCAAGATATTGAAATTGTTAAATTTGACGACAACTTCATATGTAATATCCTTTACTTAAGTATGCCTTTTATTTTCATTAAGTTGAAGGAATCATTTAACTCTTAACATCTATACGATTATTTAAAATTTTCTAATATTTATAAATATTTTAATGTTTTAAAAAGATCTTATTTTTTTTAATTCTAAATTTTAACACTAAATTTAAAGATAAAAACTCTCAACGATTTGTATATTTTCTATAAAATATTATATCTTTTTTAAAATTGTCATTAAAAGTTGAAAGTTAGTTTTAACAATTTCCATTTCCATTATGATGTTTTTTATTGAAATTTAAAGCTTTGAAGCATGCATTAACAATATAATTGAAAAAATTACTTGTTAAAGTTGACGCAAGTTGACTGGAAATCATGATTATCTACTACACAAAATCCAAACACAACATAAAATAGAAAACCTGTGTTTGTTGGATCCAATCACCAATTTCTTTCACACACCATTATAATGCCGTAAAAAAAAAACAACAAGCTAGAAGGCTTCTTTCAAGAATACGTCAATTAGGTTAAAGTCAGTTTAAGCATTATAGTGAACCATAAATCCAATAGGTAGGCTTGTGTGAAATTTATGAATAGATCCAATGACTCATGGTAAGATTAGTAATACAATGTCCATCCCATAAATGGCCATCCCAAATGATACATACTCATACCAAAGATAAAATTGTCATAAGATTATACTAGTTGATAAAAATTAATTCAACATTCTCCTACTTGGACAGCATAATCATAGCAAACCAATTATACACAATTAACACACCAATAGGATATATGAATCGTACATAATTAGGTTTTATAAATTAAGAAACATGACAATAACATTAATATGGATTCATCGTAAATGAATATCATTAATTTATAACTCATCAAGAATGTACAATTACAATATATTATAAATAGTGAAAAAATATTCATAATGCGCATGCACTATATAAAATTCAAACAATCCTTATAAAATATGTATAAAACAAAGAAAACTAAACTTTTAACAATCCCATATTAAAGACATGTTCCTAAAAAATATAAATAGATAAGCTTTTAGTTAGTGGGTCTGCTAGCATGTTACTTGTCGACATGTACTCAATAGTAATAAGAGACTCTGTAACTTTTTCTTTAATAAAATAGAACTTAATGTCAATATGTTTAGAGCGAGAGGCGCTCTTAGTATTTCAAGAGAAAGATATAACTGCAAAATTGTCACAATATAATTTCAGCAGCCTCAATATAGATTCTACAACTCCTAATGCTCAAATAAAATTCTGCAATCATATTGCATGACAAGTAGTCTCAAACATGCCACATACACTGCCTCTATGGTCGAAGAAGTTGCAAGTTTCTGTTTGACACTTTTCCACAAAATAGCTCCTCCTGTCATCATAAAAATATATCCAGAAGTGAATTTCTTATTATCCATACAGCCTGTATAATCAAAATCACTGAAGCTAACTACTTCAAGAATATCGATGTTCCAACATGTTAACATAAGATTCTTGGTATCCTGAAGATACGTCAAGACCTTTTTAGCTGCTTTCTAGTGACTTTGTCCAAGATCGCTTAAGTATCTACCAAGCACACTTACAACAAAAGTAATATCAGGATGTACATACTTAAGCATGCATCTGGCTGCCAACAACTGAAGCATAAGGGACTATTTTCGTTTGATCTCTCTCAACATCTTTTAAAGGACATTGGAAATTGAAGAACTTATCACTCTTCACAATTGGAGCCTTTACAGAAGAACATGATTGCATATTAAACCTCTTAGAAATACGATCAATGTAAGTGTTTTGAGACAACATGAGAACACCATTTGTTCTTTCACGAAGAATTTGTATACCCAAAAAATATGATGTCTCACCAAGATCTTTTGTCAAAATGATCAAACAATAATTGTTTTGTCTTAATCAACTTGTCAGTGTCATTAGTAGTGAGTAAGATGCCATCAACATATAAAACCATAAATATGTACTTATTACCACAGATCTTCGTATATATATATATTAATCAACAATATTTTCTTTGAAACCATTATCAGTAACAATTTCATAAAATTTAATGTACCATTGTCTCAAAACTTGTTTCAACCCATACATTAACTTTAGGAGCTTACAAACCATGTTTTCTTTCCTAATAACCTCAAAACCAATGGGTTGAGTCATGTAAACATCTTCTCTTAATTCTCCATTTAAGAAAGCCATTTTCACATCCATTTGATGAAGTTCAAGATCAAAATGAGATACAACTGCCATAATAATTCATAAAGAATCTTTAGTGGAAATAGGAGAGAAGGTCTCTATATGGTCAATACCTTTTCGTTAGTTATAGCCCTTGGCTACTAACCTCGCTTTATATCTCTCAACTTGACCTTTGATATCACGTTTGGTTTTAAATACCCATTTGCATCCAATAGGCTTACAACCCTTTGGAAGTTCTACTAAACTTCACACTTTATTTAGTGACATGGAATCCATCTCATCATTCATACAATTCATCCAAAATTTAAACTGAGAACTAGAGATGGTTTCATTGTAGGTAGTTGGGTTTGAACAGTCACTTATAGTAAACTTATCTTCTTGTACGTATACTACATAATCATTTGATATTGCAGGTTTGCGAATTCTGATCTCTGCAAGGACAAATTTTCAGTGGCAACAACTGGAGCCTCTTATGCTACATTCTCCATAAGATCATCTTGAATGGTTATGGTTATTGGATCTTGATCAACTATAAGGCCAATTATTGGAGCAAAAGTAATAGACATAGGAATAATGATTGGGTGTTCTTTGAACACAATTTCTCTACGCCCTTGACTTATTCCAATATCATCCTTAAAATAAATAGCATGATTAGATTCAATGACCTTGGTGGTATGAGATGGAAAATATAATCTAGACCCTTTTGATCTTGCACAATGAACAATAAAAGTAGCCACTGATAGTCTTAGGATCAAGTTTATTAGATTGTGGATTGTAGGGTCTCACTTCTACTTTACAACCCCAAACATGAAAATGACTCACAACCAGTTTTTTTTGTCACCACAACTCATAAGGAGTCTTAGGAATAGATTTATTGGGCACTTGATTCAAAATATAAGTTGCAGTTTTCAAAGCATCACCCAATAGGTACTCTGGCAAGCAAGAGTTTACTAACATACATCGTATCATGTCAAGAATTTTATGATTTCTCCTTTCTACGACTCCATTTTGCTGAAGTATATTGGGCAATGTGTATTAAGCATCAATACCACAATCTCGTAAGTATCTTGCAAAAGGTTCAAGATCGCATCTTGTCTTATTATACCAACCATAATACTTACCACCTTTGTCAAAATGAACTATTTTGATCTTTTTCCCTTGTTGAAGCTCTACTTTTACTTTAAATGCTTTAAAGGCTTCCAAAGAATCAGAGTTCTCACAGATGAGCTTAATAAAACCATAACGGGAAAAATCATCAATGAATGTGATAAAATATTTGTAACCACCCATAGCTAGAGGTGTAAAAGGCCCACAAATATCAGTTGGAATTAATTCAAGTAGTTCTTTGCACCTATCAACTTTCATTTTTCTAAACTTGGCGGTTAACTTTTCTTTTATACAATCAACATAGGTATCAAAATATGAGAAATCAAGGTATTGTAAAATCCCATCCTTATTCAATCTTTCCCTTTTTTGCCTAGAAATGTGGCCTAATCTCATATGCTATAGAATAGAAGCTTTTTCATTTAACCTCGACCTTTTTGTGGTAGTAATAGTATTAATAGTAGAAGAAGTAGTAAGAAGAGAAATATTTTCCAAATTAAGCTTATAAAGATTACCATACAAAATTTCATTTCCAGTCAAAATAGAGTCACGATACAAAGTCACTTTTCCATATCCAAAAAGAAAATTGTAACCAATTCTGTCTAAAATAGATATTGAAACTAAATTCCCCCTAATTGAATCTAAAAAAGTCATGTGATAAGTTGTACCTTAATTGTTCCAAAAAAATCAACTTTGGTTATTGTATCATCTCCTATATATACATATTGCGCCACACTACTTGGTTTCCTTTTGTTTATCATCTCCTGCAAAGAATTGGTAACATGAATTGTAGCACCAATGTCAAACCACCAAGAATTAGAAGGTACATCAATGATATTGCATTCTAAGCAAACCATTACTAAAAGATTACCTTTCTTTTTCAATTTTTCCTTAATATTCTTATAATCTGCCTTCTTGTGCCCAAACTTCTAACAATAATTGCATTTTCCTTTAAAACCCTCAATATTGGGAACATTTGAAGCTGAGACAGCTCCTTGCCTATTCCTTTTACTATTTGTATTTTGTTTCTTGAAAGGCTTATTTTTATTGATATTCTTTGACAGAAAGTTCCTTTTTTGACCATTGTAATTATTGTTTGTAACCATTGCCACACTTCTTGCCTTTTCCTTTTTTATGTCATCCTCCTCCTTTGCAAGAATGGTACTCATCTCCTCTATGATCCATTGCTATTTCTAAGCATTATAACTTGACCTAATAGAGTCAAACTGAAATGGAAGAACCCCATAATAAACCATACAATATAGTCCTCATCGAACTCTAAACCGATCGCCTTAATCTTATGATAAAAGCTACAATTTTGTCAATATGCTCTCTAATCCCACTAACACCATTATAAATTGTGGAATGCAAAGTGCTTAAAAGTTCATTCTTTTTATTCTTTGAGAACTTCTTGTATTTAATGTTGATGGCCTCAAGAAATTTATTGGCATTATCAGTTTTTAGAATGCTAACACGAATAGAGTCCTCTATATGATACCTCATGATCATCAAACAACACCAATTTGAGTACTCACATTCATCGTAAAACTTCTTATCATTAATAGAAGACTTATTATAGGGTTTATGAAGAGAATCTTCCCTCAAGGCCATATCTAATTTTGTAATATTAAGTTCATCATTAGAGATTCATTCCATTGTTTGTGATTAGTCCCATTAAGCTTCAAAATGGTAAAGAATTGAGGACTGCTCAAAGTGAAAAAAAACCATAAGAGTAACATTAATACGCATGTAACATAGGATCATGTTATTTGCTCTTTCTCTAACTTTCTCAAAATGATCCACAAAAGTGATCATAAAATGCTAGAGTCCATTGAGCATAAAACAAAAATAGACTTATTCACAAGCAAGAGCAATACAATAAATATTAATTTATATTAAATAAAAGATAACTAGTTAAAAAAAAACTTAAAGTTATCCAAACATTGTCATTATTATTATTGATGGCAAAACTATAAATCACTTAAGATGGCATGAAAAAATTGTAAATAATATGAGATGGCGTAATTGTAAATGAGCTGTCATGGCAAAGCTGTAAATAATATAAGATGACAAAATCATAAATAAGTTGTCATGGTAAAATAGTAAATAATATAAGATGGCATAATCGTAAATAAATTATAATGACAAAACTGTAAATCATACTAGATGGCATAATGGTAAATAAATAGTAATGGCAAAGCTGTAAATATTTTATCTTAACCTCCAGATAGGTCAAAATGATCCATGGATTATCCATGACCCGACTCGACTATATCCATCAATCGAGAAAGTGGTTTTCAACCATTTTAGAGGGGTTTTACTCCTCTTTCAAAGATTAAAAGATCTATAAGATCTATTTTAATAAAAAAATCCACCAAAAGGAGTTATAAGAACAAAACATTTTAGCCATGGATGGTATTACGAAAAACTCACATATTTCAACAACTTTGTCGTAAAATCTTACCTAAAACATATATTAGTGTATATATAAACAACATATGATGTATTTATGCTCAGAAAAACAACATACCCATTATTAACAAAAGTTTACAAAAATGGGTATAAAGTAATACGAAATTTTTTATTAAAAAAATTATATATAAGAATGAAGAAAAAAAAAAGCTTCAAAACATATGGATTTGGCTTTGATACTAATTGATAGAAAGTTAACAAAGGTAATAACCATATTCTATAGCTTTGAAGCATGTATTAACAATATAATTGGAAAAATTATCTGTTAAAGGTGACGCAAGTTGACTGGAAGCCATGGTTCTCTGCCACAAAAAATAGAAAACTTGGGTTTGTTGGATCCAATTCACCAATTTCTTTCACATACCATTACAATGCTGTTAAAAACAACAACCTAGAAGACTTCCTTCAAGATACATCAATTAGGTTAAAGAAAGTTTATGCATTGTAGTGGACCATAAACTTAATGGATAGGCTTAGGTTAAATTTATGAATGGATCCAAAGGGTCGATGGTCAGATTAGTAATACAATGTCTATCCCATAAATGGCCCAAATGATACATACACATACCAAAGATAAAATTGTCATAAGATTATGCTAGTCTATAAAAATTAATTTAACATTTTTCCCTTTGTCTTTTAAATTTCATGTTGTTCATATGTTCTCAGACGTAAGATAATATAAAAAATTCATCTAAGAGTTACAGAACTTAAAGCCTTGTTAATTTACCGGTTCATAATCGAATTCTCATAGACACTCGGGACTTGGTTAACGGATGCATCAACATCATTGCGATTTAAAGAAACATTATCATATAGTCTGGATGTAGTGAATGCTTTACTTTTACATCAATAATTGTAAACACCAAACCATGATTTGAATTCAAATTAATTGTATACCTTTTAGCCTTGTTTATCAAAGAACCACGTTGGTTATTGATTGACGTAGTAAGCTTAACGAAATGAGAAGTTGTCCTTAGTTGTAGTTCATAGAGAATATTCAAGTCCTTTCACGTAGCATTGGCGTATCTCTATTATGCAATGGCATCTTTGTTTTATTCATGCTTCTACTAGTAAAATTCAAGCCTTAATTTCTCGTGGACTATTAGGCTCTACGAAATTTAAACCATATGCTTGTTTAACTCCATGGTGCCGTTTTGCATGAATAGCCTGCCGTTGATGTCCAGATTACATAGACTGTTCTGCACAATCGCCAAACAAGTTCCTAATGATAATTAAGACTTCAAACACCTTTGGAATCATGTATTGAAGCTATATGAATGATCAAAT
>JAOXYD010213859.1:0-19906 GCA_028565735.1 Pinacopodium congolense
GTAATTGTGTTTTCTTTATCGATTTCTGTGATGTATTAGTGTGTTTTCTTTATCGATTTTTGTGTTTAGAAAAACAGGAAACCAAAACAAAAAACAAAAGCCAAAGTAAACAAGGCCTTAGATAATGCCTTCCCAAGTTGTTTTAGGGCGGAATAATGGAATAAAGCTTACATCTTGCCCCAAATGGACGTCGTGGAGCTACATCTAAAGAAAATATGATTTAGGGACTCATTCTTGCTATCATACAACCTACATAAGGGACTGAGATTCATTTTAAGTGTACCCATAATGCTTAATATGTTCTATAAATTTAGCTACATGATAAAAGCAACCTTTAAAATGCATTACTTGAACTAAACTAGTTTTTGTCAAGCGACCATTATAGCTGGTGTCCTAAAGATAGAATAGAAAATATTGTTGTTAAATATCCCAGAATTATGTCTCAACAAAATAACTTTGTCCTTTAGATCTAGATTAGGAGCTTAAGTAGGGAGGTTATTAGCTAAAAGAGATTAGCCTCTAACTGAAAAACACTAGTCGTTTCCACTAATCGAGTCCTTAACCTTGCCTTTAAGTGGTAAAAGGTATCTTAAATTGAAAACATCAAGAAGCAAGTGTAAAAGGCTTAGCTCTGACCAATTTTCATACCAAAGGTTAGTAGCTTCCCCTTTTCCAATCATATACTTAAAACTCCTTGTACAAGATATCTCTAAATTTAATATCTGCATCATTATTAAAAAAGAGTCAATGTTGCGTTGGTTAGGTGACTTATAAACTTTTAACTATTTTGAAATGATTTTACTTTGAAAACCAACGAAATTGAGGTAAGTGTACAAATCGCAAAAGTAATATAATGAAGTAAATTTAAGACTCTAGATGTTGATCCCACAAGGACAAAGGCTTAATTACTAGTTTAATTAGATTACAATTATTTAGGAAAATCCAAATAATTGGATTAAAACCTGACAACTGCTAAACTAGTCTAACTTTGCTTAAACACTTCGAAAATGATTTTTAATTTCTTTTGAAAATTTTTTAAAATTACCAAATGTGTAAATTAACTAAGAATTAGGTTATTAATGATTTAATTGAGCTTTAAACACATTTAAGGCTTGGTTAGAGTTCTTTCACAAAATCAAAATAAAGCTATGGTTAAGACTTTGCTTTTTCTCTATTAAATCTTGTTTAAAATTTGGTTATACTTCAAATCAAGTAAATGGGCTTTAATTTCAAGAAGGTGAGCTTTGAAATTTTAATCTCAAATCTCTAACTCTCATAAAAAAATCTAGGTTTGGTCATGCAAAGATTAATTCGTGTTGCTTATTGATTTTTCTAACAATTTAAGATGATTTCTCAACCTTAACTTATTTTAAACACTAATCTTAAGTGACCACCTCAAAATCAGTTTGTTTAATCCTTTAATAAACAAAATTCAAACCCTTTAACATGTCTTTAAGCTCTCTTAAATCATACAAACATTAATAATTTTCAATAAAAGCAATTTAGCCACAAATCTTGATCAAAACACACAAAACATACAACTTATCCAACATATCTTGATAGATCTATTAAAATATGCTGAAATAAAAAGTTTGGAGTGTATAAAACAGGTTTATAAGACTTCTGGAAATGTCTTGTAACTCCTAACTTGATTTGGAATATAGTACAACCTTTAAATCGATTCAACCTTGTAGGAAAATCAAAGAACATATATGGTTATAAGCATAATCATAAGTACTTTGATTAGTCCAAAAAATGGAAAAAAAAGTGATAATCTGAGTGTATAAACCCACTTAGATGATTCCTAGACTTAGATATGAGTCTTAACAACAAGCTCCACTATTTAGAAACTCAGAAAGCACCCAAAAAAATGTAATTAAAATGTTTGAAGCCTAAATGATCTAATAAAAAATTAAGAGAGAAGGAAGAGTGTCTCTCTCTTGTTTCATATCTTTTTTCGCTCTCTCAATTCATGTTTCTTCTACGTTCTTGGCTTTTTTAGGACCTCAGGACCCCCACTTGGTGCCAGCAGACAAGGGAATTGATTAGAGACACATCACAACCACAATCTTGGAGATTTGGAGTTGATGTTATTCATTGATGCATTCAATAACACCCTACCGAACTACAATAGCACCCTGATAGCCCTCCATTAATGGTCAAATTCTGGCTCCTTAAATGGCACCACGCTCTTCTATAAATGTGACCCTGGTAGGGTGCCACTATAGATTGAAATGGGGTGTTTTCTTCTAGTTTTTTGCTTCAATCTCCTTCTTTAATCTCCATCCTGCAAATTAAACATAATAACACATAAATTTAGCAGTTAAGAACTGAATTAAGGGTCATAATTTAAAAAATTAACTATCAAAATTCAATCAATTTGACCCTAACATCTATTATGCCTCGAAAACTTTGAATGAAGTTTAAAAAAACTACACCATCACAGATAAAGAACTAATTGCTGTAGTTTTTTCTTTGGATAAGTTCAGATATTTTAGGAGTTTGATGTAAAGATCAAGGATAAGAAGGACTTAGAGAATGAAATAGTAGATCATTTGAACTACCCAGTAGAACATAGAGTAGATATGGACCCTATCAATCACGAATTCTGATAGGGAAGTATTTTATAGTATATCTTTATGTGTTTCAATGTCATTTCATCCTTATTTTAATGTTTAAATGCTTTATTTGTGTTTCTTTTGAATTTACATGCAGATTTAATCATTGAACACAATTAAAAGATGAAAAGGCCACGTTTGGAGGATCAAAGTTATGGAGGTGACCCTGGGGATACATTTGATGTAACTTTAGAGCTCAGATTAATCTAAAATTTTATGGGGTGCAAGATCATGTGAGGAACCTAGATACTAAATTTCATGGCCATCGAAGCTGTATTGAAGAAGTTAGAGTAGAAATTTTGAAATGAGGTGAAAGTTGTCAAATTTTTAGGACTTAAATGATCCCTGTTAAACGACACTATTTAAGTCCCTAGAGGGACTTCATTTACTCACTATCAACTAAAACAAAGAAGGGGAATGAGGTGTTTTCATTATTTTTTGATTTTCACTATTTAAAGAGAGTATGAAAGGGTCCCCAATGAGTAGAACGCACATTCTCTAGCTGCTTCCATATTCTTCTTGTTCTCTTCATTCTTTTAGGGTTTTAGGGTTGGTTTTCTTTGTGTTTTCTTGTTATTTCTATTCCTGCCATTAGATTAAGTGTTTAGGTGTTTAATACTTCCTGTCTTTTAGTTTTGTACTATTGTTTATTTATTTATTTTTATTTTTGTTATGTATTTTGTTTTGATATTGTTATTTATATATTTAATGCTTGATTTTGGTTAATATAATGTTATTTCCTTTAAATTCTAGCCTTGTATCTTTAGTTGCTTATTGATTTCTACATTTCTAGCTTTGTTTTATTTATTTTCAAATTATTTATCTGTTATTTTTTTTATTTTAGGTTAGATTTTGCTTGGTTTGCAAGATATAGATGGGATAATAGATGGTTAACTGTGAGAATTAACTTGAATTCAATTGGGCATTGTAATTTAGGTCAAGATTAATTTGGAATTCAAGTTAAATGACATGAATTAGAGATTAATGCATAAGATTGACCATCCTAGATATAATTTCTAGTTAAATTGCTAGGTATAAGCTTGTGATACGTAATCATATGTAGCAAATACCATAAGTGGTGATGAGCTAGTTAAATTTATAGGTAAACTTAATCAATTAGTCTAGGATTATAATTCTCTAAGTTACACAATCCAAGCTTATGAGATTGTGGCTTAGGTTAGCTATTCCCTATTGTATTAATGCTATTGTGTCATTAAATCTAGAGAGCTTATTCTAGGTTAATGCATAGCTAGGGATATTTTCAGAACTTCTTAGATTTATGTAAAATGTGATGAACTTAGGACGCAAGAGCTTGTTTGTGTCTATATGCTAGCATCTTAGACTAATCACAATTTACATTTTTCAATGATCTGTTATAAGTCCTAAACCTTAGAAATATCTTCTGCCTAGCCCTTTGTATTTGTTATTTCTTTCTTGTCTTCCGCTTTATGTTTGTTATCTGTCTTTTTGTTTAATTTAAATGTCTTCATGTTCAGGAGTTTTCTTTTCTTATTATTTTCTTTTAGCACAACCTTAGGAATAGCTTCTAAATATAAGCAGCTGTCAATGGGATCGGCCTTGACTTATCTGCTACATTGTAGGTTAGGTAGGTATTTTATTATTTGGTAGCTTGTGACAGGCTCACAAAATTCCCAAATAAGCAGTTGCATGTAGTATTGATAGGATTGAATTATCTTATATTATCTTATATATTTTCATGTGATTTCAATCATTTTTTCAGGATAAAATGCTCAGTTTATGTTGAATGATAGGTTGAATGTATTGATACACATTTAGGAAAAAAAAGGCAAGGTTTTGAAGCAAATTGGAGCATAAATGTTTAAAAAGAAAGAAGCTTTCCTTGGACGAGTGGAGGCCACGTTACTTACTCCTTTAAAGCATAAGAATGTTATTAAAGACAAAATCTTTCCTTGGTAGTAATTGGAATCTAAAAAAAATAAAGCTTTCAAGGAGAATAAAGAAATTATTTCTAAAGGCTATCAATTAAGGAACAGAAACATTTTTATAAAACATTGAAGGAGGAGCATATATTAATTAAAGAGAAAAGAGAAGCTTTCCGAGGAGGACATATGTCTGACTCTTCCTAACATATGAAGACAAAAAATTCCAAAACCTAAGAACGCTTTCTAGATAGAAGGCAAAAACATTTAAGAAAAATGGAGAGGAGCTTCTCATGACTTGATGCATGTCCCACTATCTCAATCCATAAGAAGACAAAAGATAAAAGCTTAACAAAGAAACCTTTCCTGGAGAAAGTCAAAATCAGTTTTAATAAAACAAAAGGAGGCTTTAAAATGAATAATAAAAAATATGGTAGATAGAGAGCTTTCTATGAAGGGGGAATGTAGACTTAAGGAGAACAAGACAAAACCTTCCTTAAGCTTTCCATATATATATTCGGCCAAAGCATTTGAAAGACGGACGAGCCGCACAAAAGCTTGATTCAGCCTCCACCTTATTTTCTTTAGTGTCTTTGTTCTTCTTGGTTTCTTTTCCTTTGTTTTTCATTTCTTTTATATTCCTTAAGTTATATTTTCATTTTCCAGCTTTCATTTCCTTGTTTTAGGTTGTGTTAGCTTCTATTTATTGTTGTTTAGTGCTTTCCTTTTTATTGATTTTTTTATTTAGTTTAAGTTTTGTTTAAATATTATATTAAGTCTTTGTTATTTAGCTAATACATAGTATTGCTTTCTTTATTTTTCAGCCCTTTAGTTGCGTTCTTTTGTTATGGTTATTGTTAGTTTATTATTATTTTTAATTAATTTTGTGACGTTAGTTTAGGTTGTGATTGGGTTGGAAGATATGGAATTTTGGCTTAATAATTTTGAAAATTGATTAGGAATTAATTAGGCATTGTGATTTAGGTTAGTATTGAATTGGAATTCTAGTTAAATGACATGAATTAGGGATTAATTCTTAGGATTTGCCACCGTAGGTATAATTTCTAGTTTAATTACTAGGAATGAACTTGTGATACGTAATAGTCCTACTGATTTCGTAGGTAGCAATAGGCTAATTGGTTTTATCAGTGAACTTAATTAACTTATCCTATGATTCTAGTTCTCTAAGTTACATAGTCCGAGCTTGTGAAATTGTGGCTTAGGCTAGTTGTTCACTAGTACTTAAAGTTGTTACGCCATTAAACTTAGAAAGCTTGTTCTAAGTTGTCGCGTAGTTAGGGATATTTTTCAAAGCTTGTTGAATTTATCTAAAATAGGTGGAATAGAGGGTTTGAGACCTTGTTCAAAGATATAGGCTAGCCTCTTAAATCAATCACAATTTATTTATTTCAATGATCAATTATAAGTCTAAATCCTTGATATATCTTGTGCCTAACTATTCTTTATTGTTGTCTATTTATTTCTTTTATACATTTTTATTTATTTATTTTGTGTTCGTTAATTTCCTTTGCGGTTAGTTTTATGTCTTCACACCTTGGGCTTGTTTTTATTTTCTTTTTCTTTTAACGTAACCTTAGGAATAGCTTCTAAACATAACCAGTTCTCTGTGGGATCCTGACTTGCCTTAGTTACATAGTTAAGTATTTTGTTATTTGGTGAGTCAATGATAGCTCCTACGAAGTACAACTAGCAACACCTTAATACACTGACTTGATGAATTTCTTAGTTTCTTATCAATTTTCTGTATATTTATCCAAGGTGTAAAAAGAGAGGATGAAGAGCCAAGTTAATTTCTATGTTTGGGATGATCCATACCTGTGTTTATATTGTGTAGATAAGGCCATAAAAAGGTGCATGCCTGAAACTATATTTTCTTCCATTTGACTTTTTATCATTTGTATGCAGGTGGAGGTCACCTTTTTCTAAAGCATACAGCTCATAGGGTTTTAGAGTGTGGATTTTGTTAGCCATCTCTATTTTAAGATGCTTATAACTTCTGTAAGACTTATGATAATTGTTAACGTATAGGTATGTTAGGTCCTTGTTGGAAAAGCCCCAAACCCCTAATTTAATTTGTGAGATTTTTTATGTTTGGGGCATGGACTTCATGGATCCCTTTCCTTCTTCGTTTAGATTTTAGTATATTCTACTTATTATTAATTATGTTTCAAAATGGGTGGAAGCAACTACCACCCTAACTGTTGAGCAACTGCCACCTGAACTATTGATTCTCTAGTGGTTATAGATTTCATGAAATCGAACATTGTTTCTAGGTTTTTATTTTCTTTTTTTATGCAACCTTAGTAATAGCTTCTAAAAACAACCAGTTCTCTATGGGATCTACCCTAACTTTCCCTAGTTACATAATTAGGATTAATTAGGAATTTTGTTATTTGGTAAGCTGATGATAGCTCCTACCAAGTACAACTTGCAACACTCTGGTATACTGACTTGGTGAATTTCTTAGTTTATCATCAATTTCATGTAGATATCACCAATGTGCAAAAAGAGAGGATGAAGAGCCAAGCTGAGTTCTATGTTTGGGATGATCCATACCTGTGTCTATATTATACAGATAAGGCCATAAGAGGGTGCATGCTTGATACTAAATTTTCTTCCATTTGATTTTCTATCATTTGTATGCATGTGGAGGTCACTTTGTACTAAAGCATACAACTCACTAGGTTTTAGAGTGTGGATTTTATTAGCCATCTCTATTTCGAGATGTTTATGACTTATGTAGGACTTGTGATAATTGTTAACGTATAGGTACCTGTGGGAAAAATTCCCAAACCACATTTTGATTTATGAGATTTTTTATGTTTGGGGTATGGACTTCATGGATCCCTTTCGTTCTTTTAGATTTTAGTATATTCTACTTATTGTTAATTATGTTTCAAAATGGGTGGAAGTAACTACCACCCTAACTGTTGAGCAACTGCCACCCGAACTGTTGACTCTTTAGTGGTTATAGATTTCATGAACTCTAACATTGTTTCCAGGTTTAAGGTCCCACGAGCTATTATCAATGAAAAGGGCACTCACTTTTGCAACTGGAATATCGAAGCTCTTTTGAGGAGATTTCAGGTGGTGCATCGAGTTTCTACAACCTACCACTCCTAATGAGTGGCCAAGTCAAGGTGTCCTACTATGAGATTAGGATTTCACCTTATTGACTCGTCTTTAAGAAGCTGTGCCATCTACCTATGGAGCTAGAACACAAGGCATAACGAAAAATCAAGTAGCACAATACGGAGTTAGAGGTCACTACTGCCCATAGGAGATTGCAATTGTAAGAGCTCGAGGAGTTGAGTCATGAGGCATTCGAGAATGCCTAGATTTACGAAGACAAGATGAAGGCATTTCATGATTGCAACATTTCCAAGAAAACATGCGGTGGGCCAGAATGTTCTTTTATATCCTTCATGCCTCAAGCTTTTTCTAGGTAAGTTACATTTAAGATGGATAGGTTCATTCGAGATTACTCGTGTATACCCGTAAGGAGTAATGGAGATTAAAAGTGCAAAGACATGGAAGGAGTCCAATGTTAATAAGCATTGTCTCAAGCCCTATTTTGAGGGATTTCAAGTGCATAATTTAAAGGTGGTAGAGCATGAAGGTCCATATTATGTGGACTGATGTGGGTCAATAGGGGTTGAGCTTATGACCTTAAACAAGTGCTCGTTGGGAGCATCCTAACCATATCTTTTAGTTTTTACCTCTTTTTTATTAAGTTTTGGTTTGTTTTTATTCGAGTATTTTATCTACTTTTTGACTTGTTATTTTTATAAGAATTCAAGAAGGAAATTGCAATTGTTGCTTTCAAGCTTGATTTGGCCTTACAAATATAGGAGAGTACTCTTGTTTCCATTCTCCTATACATATGCTTTTATTATTTTTAGGACATTGAGGACAATGTCCATTAAAAGTATGGGGGTGTGGAATAAGAAATTTTTCTATACTTAAGCTATTTAAGTCCAATGGTTACGATTTGAATATGTTAGCTCATAATGATTTTGATCTTTAGTTGATAGTTAATTGTGGTACTTAAAGGAAATTGATAATTTTAACTTGATGAACTTTTTTCAACTCTTGAAATGATGCTAATTTCAAAATTTTTCGTTTCTTCTTTTAATGTTGCATGTTTTGCATGTATTTAGTGATCCATTTGCATAATATTTAGTGTTTAAATTCATTTTGTATGGTTTTTCACAAGAATGTGAAAATGAATATTTGAAATATGGTGTTTACAAAGAAAAGAAAAATGTGAAAAATATGTCTTTATGCTGAATAAAAAAGAAAGTTTTCACTATACTGAGTTCAAACCAATGTAAAGTTTGAAGTTATGAGTGGTGATAATAGCTATTTTAGATAATGATCTTGCCCAGTAACTAGGGGATGTTCATAACAAAGTGTTCACCTTGGTGTTAAAAAGCTAGATGATGCCTAAAAAAAACTAAAGGAGCATCTTTGTTGAGTAACTGGGGTCACTCATGACAAGGTGTTTAATGTCACGTAAAAAGATTAGGTGAACTCCTAAGTATTTTTTAAAAAATCAAATCGTTTTTTTAGTTTTTCCATGACTAGTTTATGTGATAACCTATGATAAGTGGCTTAAATGTTAAATATTATGCATATTGAATTATTTTTTACTAACTGTGTACTTTACATGTGATTACCATATTTTTAATCATGATAGAGTTGAAATTTGTAAATTAGATTAGAGGCATCAATTGATTTCTATTATGATCAATTAACTCTGTACGTCTGATTTGAATTGTTTGAATAAATGTTTTTAAATCATTGATTAAGGACAATCAATGGTTCAAGTGTGGGGGAATTTGATAGGATCAATTTTATTATGATTTTATATGTGAATTCACTTAAGTTAATTCCATTTTTGGTTTAAAAGTGCTCAATTTGTGTCATTATGTATTAAATATGTATTGAATGTTATGTTTAATATTTTAACACAAGTTCTGGATCAAAGAATTAAGTTTTGTAGAGATTTTGAGCAAAAATTGGAGGGAGGTCTACTACCTAGAACATCAATAGCAATCTAGAGGAGCCTAATGCTGATCTATGCAGACCATTGTGAAGTATAAAAAATTGTGATATCAACAACAATTCAGAGTCAAATACCGTTGAGGTTATTAAATCACCATCAAGCTTGCTAATAGTGAAAAATGGAAAGGGCAAATTAGTCTTTGCAGAATCCTAGGTTATACCATTATTGGAAAAAAAGGTATAAAAAGCAAAAAGAAAGGGTAGAAACAAAATTTTGAGTAGACATCTTCTTTCTCTTTAAGCTTTCACCTTGTTCTTGCAAATTTCCTTCATTTATTAGAGCTTTAGGTTAGGTTTTGATTCTGTTTGGTGTTTAATCTCTTTAATAAGTTTTTTTAGGTAGTATTGCTCTTCATTTAAAGTTGTTGAATGTTTTCATTAATATATTTTTGTATTTTCATATTCCATTATGTTTGGGAAGGATGATTGATGGATTTTGGGCTTGAATTTGATGAAAAATGTATGGAGGTTTGATTTTAATTCAATGGATGGCTTTCTATTCCAATTCCAGCCTTTATTTTAGTTATTTAAATATTGTTTTTTGTGATTTTAGTTTTGTATTTATTGATTAATAGATGTGTGATGAATCAACTCATTGTTTTCCTTTAATTTGTGATGTTTTTTTATTGAGTTTTGCCTTATAGTTGAAGTTTGTGCATTTTATTAGGTTTTAGATTGTTTAATGTTAATTTTGCCTTGTTTTTAAGTGCTGGATGTTTTGCTTTAACATATTTAGGGTTCGTTTGGTTTAGCTTCTATTTTTGGATTTTAGTTTTTGTTTTTGGCTATTAGTTTTGGTTTTTATGTTCAGTTTTGTGTTGTTTCCTATTTTTGTTTTTTATTGTTATTTTTGCATATTGTGTTAATATGTTATGATTCTATTGTAATATATAGTAATATTATAATTTAATTTATTTTAATGTTATTTTATATTTAACCAAATATTTAAATTTACATGAATAAAATCTCTAATAATTATAAATATTTTATAAATTAAATGTTAAGAATTAAAATTTAAATTATTTCATAACATTTTATAACAAATCAAATATTTAAATTAAATTTAGTAAAATTTTTAAACCAAATATTAGTATTAGATATTAGTGGAAATGTTATTAGAATATAATAATATCATTGTTAATTGAAATTAAGGAATTAAAGTCCAATTATAAGAGTTATAAAATCAATGAAAATTAATAAAAGAGTGAAAAGGCTTAATTTTTGTCACTAAGAGTTTGTTTGATTGAAAATTACAATATTCAAATGGTAATTACTTATTTTTATATGAAAAGTACTTTTTAAATATGGAATAGAAATAACCTATTTTGGTATTTAATAAAAAAGAAAAAAAGATGTCATTTTCTACCCTTAATCAAACACAATGTTAGTTGGACTCTCTATTGAAACCAATGTCTCTGAGCCATGTAGTTTGACGATTCACAATATGAGCGATTTGCTAGAGAGTATAATGATAATCAGAATTTTAAAAAGAAGGGGTTTTAGATCTTTTTTATTCTGATTGTTTTTTAAGTGAGTGAGTGTAAATGGTCCGGAGATGAAATGATTCAGGTTTTGGCCTTTTATAACTTTTGATCCTCTTCTTGATTGGTTTGAACTCTTGATACATGACTTATTTCTATTTCCCTATAGTTTTTTTTTAACTCAGTTCCCTTAAGTCTTTGAATTTTAAAATCAATGATGGGTTGAAGAAGAAGAATAGAGAAAATGGCTAAGGGTTGTTAGGGATCTTACAAATAACGATCCAATTGGGGGGGGGGGGGATGGTAGATGATGGTGAATGGGTAAGGACTAGGGGTTTCTAGACATTTGACGGCATAGCATTTTAAGATTTCAAAGCACAACAATAAAACATAACCAAACACAGTTACAAGGCTCAGTTTCTATGTATAAAAAAATGAAAATGTGAAACTGAAACATGCCATGCAACCAAACAACCCCTTAGTTTAGGGTTTTGTGTGTTGGCTTCGATTAAGTTGATTGTTAGTATAAAATCTTATGTTTGCCCAACATTTAGTGTTGAATCTTAATTTTCAATACTTTATATTTTTCAGCATGTTTGCATTGGATTTATTTTCTATTTTTTATAATTAACATGTGTAGTTAAATATTTAAGGGTTTGAAGGTATCTAAGGGATGAAGTGTGATTATTAGTAAGAATAAAGTAAGATTTTTATTGAATTTGTGGTTCTAGACTTAGGTTAGATTGGAACTTAGGATTATAGTCAAGACTTAAAGATTGTTGGTACAATTGATCATCTGTTCCATAAATCCTAGTTCAATTTCTAGGAATAATGCTTATGATATGTATTAGTGATTAGCAAATTTCATAAGTAGTGATAGATTAATTAGTTTTGTAGGTAAACTTTACCAAATAGTCTAAGGTTCCAGTCCTTTATGTTACAGTTTCCAAGCTTGAGTGTTGATTGCCTACGATAGTCATTCCTTATTACCTAATTCTTCTTTACTGTTAAACTTAGAGAGTTTATTCTATGTCATAGCGAATTTAAGGGCAATTTTAGAGCTTGTAAAATTTTCCTACCTTGGAGGAATTTAGGATTTAAGAGCCTGTCGATCCATAGGTTAACATCTTAGTTAGAAAACATTTATCTAGATTCGAGGATTGATGATTATTTTAAAATCCCGAAGATACTTTTATCCCATTCCTTTGATATTGTTATTAGTTTTATTATATTTTGCATTTTGTTTATCTCTTTGGTTATATTCCTTGCATTTTAGCTTATTTAGCTTTGATTACATTAAGGATTTTTATTTTTATTTTTCTATATAACATTCAAAATAGCAATTGCTTCCTAACTCCTTATAGTTTTACCCTAGCTTGCCATACTGTATAGTTAGGTCCAATTAGGTTTATAATTTGGTAATTAGAAACGAGTTACTAAGGCTAGTGATCCTAATGAAGTGTGCTTTGCAAACACCTATATTTTATACAAAATGCTTCTTAGGCTCGGTATTCTTTTTGGGACACCTCTACTAGGCTTAATCATACTCCACATTTATGACATGGTTTGGATTTAGAATTCAAATAAGAAATTTGGTTTATATGCTTGTTGAGGAGGATATTCGGAGATGCGAGAGTTAAATTTGTGGGGAAGGTGCCTATGCAGCCACCTGGTGTGTTCATTATATGATATGCCTCGCTTAACTATGGAAGTATGCGTGAGTTTAAGGTAGATGATGCATCATCTCATTATACTCACTATGAGAGGATGAGATTGTTGAGGTTCCCGCTACTAAAAGTGTTGCCCTTGAGGAGAGTGGAGGTGAAGAGGTATATTTCAAGGCACCCTTGGCCTATAACCTCTTGAGTCACCTGCTAGTCTCATCTCAGAGATTCTTCTGAGCCTAGAGCATAATATGGTTGATATTCAAAACCATATGGGTCTCCTGCAAATGCAGATGGATTGCATAGATGGCTAGATAGATTAGTTCCGAGATAGTCTATAATCCAAACCTAGTATGTAAGATTTTTATGATTGTACATGTTCATTTTGTTTATTTTTTTCTTTTATTTCCATTATATTCATTTTTTAATTCTATGCTCCTTGATGTACTCTCGATCATATATGATATTAGACCTTTCTTATTTTTCATATTTCTTTTACTTTTTATATCTCTTTTTCATGTTTTTAGTTAGATGCAAATTTAAATATTAGGGATAATGTTCAATTTTAATGTGGGGAAGGAATGAGGATTCAATTTTCTTACACTTTTTCTTATTATAAATCTAAAATTTATATTGATTTTATCATAATTGTCTCAATAGTTAATAATTTGTGAAATTTTATTTTTTAAGAATATATTATTGAAATTTTTCATTACGATTTTGATTATTTTGGTGACTCAAGGTTTTTAGTGATTGATTAGGATTTTTAGTGAATAAGTGACTTTAATTTTTGTTTATAACTTTGAAAGATTAATACATGTTTCAAAAGAGTAATATGTGTCTTTATTAGTGCTATTGTTGTCACCTTTACACCACTGTTATTGTCTTTTTAGGGAATAATGTGATCCTTTAATAGAGTCATTGAGGTTATTGACGTCCACTATATAGATTAGGAGAATAACTTGAGTGATGAATGACATCTTTAATAGCCAATTCTAAGGGCCATTAAAGTCTCTGGAGGTGTCTTCCAACAAGGATTTAAGGGACACGTAGACGATTCACACAAAAACTGATCCTAAACCTATTTGAGATGTATATAAGTAATCTTTCAAACCTGACAACAAATCTTTACCAATTTTTTCATTACTCTTTGTCAAGATTTTGTTAATTTTCTCTTTTTTTAATTTAGCTTTAGGTTTTAAATAGTTTCTTGCTTTTAGTCATTTTTACTAAAGATTTAAAGTTGCTGTTGAGGATTTAAGGAGCTGGAACACAAGTTAAAGGATCATTCCGGTGTTTTCAAAACTTTTAATTTCATTATATCTTATCTATTTTCATTTTAATCAATAGAGTTTTATGTTTAATCTTTTGTGTTTTTTGATTAATATGTGCAACTATTTTGTTTATTAGCTAAAGCCAGGTTAGTAAATGTTCTAATTAAGTTATTTTGTATGAATTATATTCCAATCTTTGTGTAGATGAGTGCTTAATTCTTTATAATAAGCTTGCCACTTAAAATAGAATCATAGGTAACTACAGATTCGAGAAATTTATATTAAGTATTTAAAAATTCAATAAACAGAACAAGTTAAATCAACGAATGACTTAATTGTAAGGGTCTTAAATCTAACATAAAGGATTTTAGGATTAAGCTTTTTTAGATGTCGAGTCTATCACCTAAGTTCATTGTATGACCAAATTATCAAATAAGACTAATAAATATAGGGCATAGTGATAGGGTTACATTAAAATTTATTTCTATAGTGGTTGAGTGTGTTAGCATGCATGTTTAGGACAATAATTACATATTTTAGACTTAATTTGATGTTATTCTAATGTTTTTGTTAATGTTCAAGTGTGTTGGTGTGATGTTTGTTTATTTTGGGCAAGAATTACACTTTATTGGTGTGAATAACTAATGCAAATTCAAGTGGAATTGAGTTAGGAGGCGAAGCGGAGAAAAAGAAGAAGAAGCTTAGTAGAAAAATTTAGGTTGCTATAGTGATAGAAGAACATTGCAAATCTAGGTCACTATAATGACATGACAGTTCTACAAAATAGTAGGGATGACATGTTCAAATAAGGTTTTATGATATTTTGGATTGGAAATACATAGAGAAAATCTAGAAGCTGCCATTATGAGCTTAAGGAATATCTAAGATAGAAGAACAAGTGATTTTGAAGGAGAAGAACATCAAGAAACTCAAGATCAAAGTGGAGAAATTAGGATTTAAGGGGTTATCCAGATTTTCCAAGAAGGGGGCTTCAACATTCATTAGCTATTTATTTTTTCATTACTTTGAATCCGAATAGTTGTTTGTTGAGCTTGATTATGTATTACTAAATATACTTTAGGGTTTGTTCTTGAATTGTTATCTAACTTCTATCTTATTGATTCAATGTATGGTTGTTTATGTTAATTGTTGAGCCTATAATCACTTCAAATCGAGAGATTATTTTAATTTTTTTAAGTTAGGTTGTGCAATAAGAGTTGGTGAGCTAACGAACCTCCAATTATCATATTAACATATAATTGAATAGAGATCTTAGTTGCTTGTTAATTGTCCTTAAGATTGCTTCAAATTTAATTGCATATTTGGGAATATTATTGTGAATCGAGAGGTTACAATTCAGTTTGTCATTAATTTAATAGGGATTACTTTATTAGATCTCGAGATAGAGTAATCAAACTATTAGATATCTAGGATCAAATACAATTAAATCAATAAGGTAAAAGGAAGATAATCAAGCATAGAATAATGCCTAAGTCTCCGTAATTGAGTAATTTGCTTATTTTGTTTTCTTTTGCAATTTAATTCATTGAATTCATTTGTTTAATTTAATTTTCAGATTCTATAATTTTGGTTTCCTTAAACAAAGTGCAATTCAGATTGTTAGGCATTTATATTCATTCCTCCTGAGATTGATATCTATTATACTATAAGTTATGACCTGTATATTTTCAATGTAGTAAAAACTAATAACATATTTTTTTGGCATGCGAAAGGTGAGTCTTTGTATAAAGCATGGGAAATGTTCAAATAGCTATAAAGAAATTGCCTTTTACCATAATCTATTAAGGGAATTTCTATTGTAAATGTTTTATAATGGAGTTAACATATAAATAAGAGGCATAATAGATACAACAACTAGGGGATATTTGATGTAAAAGATGTTAGATAAAACTCATGATCTGTTAGAACATATTACAAATAACAACCGCCTATGGAAAATGGAAAGGAGTAGGCAACTGCCCCAAAGAAGTAGAAAGATGTTATTGCCATGCACTCAATGACTAATTTACAAGCTTAGATGTCAACACTTACTAAACAATTATACAGTTTGTAGGCCACTTCATCATATTTTATGTGAAAGTAGTACAATATGGGAGTAAGTTGTGTGGTTCTAAGAGTCATTTAACTACATATTGCTTTTTGATGGCTAGCAATGAGGTAGAATAGGTGAACTACATAAGAGCACTGCAGGAGAGGTTAGGTAATAATCTATACTCAAACTCCTATAATTCGTGGTGGAAGAACCACACCAAATTCTCTTCGAATAACAATATAGGTACTATCATGAGAGTGCAAGGGCCACTAGGCTTTCAATGGGATAGGTTAGGGTCATTAGAGTCAAAGATGGACAAGCTTATGGATGTACTTAACTCGAAGTTCAATAGTTAAGATGAGAACCATAAGAGGATGGAGGCAACATTTGACCAAATAGACAATAACCATGCCTATTCTATTCATAACTTAGGGGTCTAGTTTGGTTGGTCAACTTGAGAGTGCTTTATATATGAGAAATATGAGAATCCTACTTAGTAACACCAAATTCGATCCACGAGAGCAATTAAAGGCAATCCAGCTAAAAAGTAGTAAGGAGTTGGAGGAGCCAAGAGAAGGAGAGGCAAACCTAGCTAAAGAAGATGACCAAGAGAAGAAAGATAAGGGTGTAGAGAATCCATATTTTCAACCACCACTGTATACTTTGAAGATCCCTTTCTAATAAAGGCTAAAGAAAAACTAGATTGATGCATATTTTGCTAAATTTTTAGAGAAGTTAAAAAAGCTACAAATCAACATGCCTTTTATAGAGGCAATGGAAAACATGATAAAATATGCCAAGTTCCTCAAAGGAATCCTAACTAATCAGAGGGCTTGGCAGGATAACTAAGTAGTGTCTCTAATAGAGATTTGTAGTTCAATCATCTCCAGCTAGATGCCATCCAAGTTGAAGGATCTAAGGAGTTTCACTATCGCTTATGTTGTTGTTAATTTAGAATTTTTAAAGTCTTTATATAATCTTAGACCTAGTATTAACTTAATTATCCTATCTGTTCTTAGGAAGTTAGGACTTGGAGACATGAAGCCGATATTAATACTCATACAGTTGGTAGATTAGTTGATAAAGAATCTGTTTGGAATAATAGAGGACGTTTAGGTGAAGGTGGAAAAGTTTATTATTCTGATGGACTTTGTTATGCTTGGTTTTGAGGAATATAGAAGCTATTTGTTAATTCTTATAAGGCTTTTCTTAAACATAGGCAGAGCATTGATGGATGTCCATAATGGAAGGTTGGTCCTTCTTATTAGTGATGAATATATGGAGTTATCATAAGCAAGACGTTGAAAAATCCACCAGAATGAAGTCCTTGTATGCAAATGGATGTGGTAGATGAATATGTAAAAGAGCTTAAGAAGGACGTTAATAAGGAAGAAAAGAAGGGAAATCACAGAGTTAGTGAGGAAGAAGAGGAGTCGAGTGACATACCAAAGAAAGAGCCCTTAATGAGAACCAAAGCTCCCACTCCACCATCTTGTGAGAAACCATCTTTTTTAGAGTTAGATTCTTTGCCTAACCACCTTAGATATACCTTTCTAGGTGAAGGACAAAAACGACTGATCATTATTTCTAGTCAATTAAACATAGAGCAAGAGAAGAATCTAGTAGATATTATAAAGAAGTGCATGAAAGTAATGGGATCACAAATTGTGGACATAAAAGGAATAATTCTAAGGCTATGTTTAGCAACGTTGTGAGTTTCTATTTCGTATTGTGGTTTTCCTCTGCATGGAAACCAAGGAATAAAATGTTGTTTGGCTGTATTGTGTTGTTTGAAATTTAAAGGCAAACATAACAACAGGAAACAAAAAAAAAATAAAGGTTGTATTGTGTTTTCATACATGAAAACCAAACCCATATTTTCGCCGCTTCTCTCCTCTACCTCCTCTACTCCTTCGTGGTTCCGTCCCTCCTGTCTGGCTGTTTAGAGCTTCTTTCCTTGCCATCACGTAAGGCTGTCGACTGAATCACCGTTATTGCCCTCCATATTGAGTTGTACAGTCTGAATCTGAAGCTCTTGCAACTCCTAAGCCCTGCCAGTAACAACAAGAAACATGGTTGTCCTCTAGATTAACAAGGGTAATGTTGTGCTTATGATTTACTGGGTCTGAGGACTGAATTTTTTCATATCTCGCAAAAGATGGTCATAAATCAAAATTTTTTTATTGAAAGATTATTAATTGGGGGAATTTGTTAATGGGTTTTCAATTAGGTTCATAGAGTTTGTTAATTATTTTGGATTTAAGCAAGAAGCGTAGGATTTAAGATGTAGGGGAGATGAACTAGCTATTTGTTTGTTTTGATATGTATGGTTAAATAGTGGTTAGATTTGCAAATGATGTTTCCATCTTTTTGTCTGTGTTAAATGTTATGCCATGAAATGTGCAGGTTTTACAATGACTTTTGATGTGTTATTTGATGGAATCGAATAAATTATTTGATGCTATATGTCTTCTTATCTCTGCTGACATATGCTGGAATATAGTGAATGGCTGGAATATACACTGTGATATGCTTTATGATATGCTGTGATATGTTGGACTACATAAGATCATAACATTTGAATGTTTCTAATTTTCTGAAATACTTTTATATACAATTAAATTGCATGTTGATTGATCAATTGTGCTAAGATTGACCTCTTTGTTATCGGTTCATCACGAATAGTTCATTGTAGTACTTATGGTAAATTTTTTTTCTTGGAAGTGTAGGTTTTATAAATGAATGTTTTCGGGTAAGACATATGTAAGATATGTTTTTTTAATTACTTACACATAAGTGGTATAGTTGGAAGACCATAGCAATGTTAATAACTCTAATGGTTGTGTTGAGATTAGTGAGAAGGATAGGGTATGGACCATCAAATAGCGTTATATTTGATCGCATTGATGGTGGAGGAAATTAAAAAATGGTAATAGAATGACTACAACATTTTCTAAAATCGGTTGGAAAAACATCAAGACTAGGTTAAACATGAAATATGGTACAGATTATTCATAGATATAGTTGAAGAATAAGTACAATGATCTAAGATCGCTTATGAAGAATTTCAAGAATTTAGTCGAAGAAAATGGTATTGGATACAACGCCATTACTGGGGAAGTGACAGCTGAAGATGAATACTAGGACAACTTGTTCAAGGTACGTAACATGTGATTGTTTTTATGATCCTAGTTAAATTTATCATTTGTACTGACAAAATCTCATTGTTGTCAGGTGCAAAAAATGGCTCACATGTTTAAGAAAAAGGGCTACAAGGAATACCAAGGTCTTTGTGTCATTTTTGGAGATACTACTGCCATAGGCTTATACATGTTTGCCTCCACAGAAACTTCCTCATTTAGTGATGACACAATCCTTGGGATTGGGGATGAGGAAGAGAAGTCATCGATCAATGTGGTCAAACAAGATGTTGGTCCAAGTACAAGGAAAAGGAAATCTCCGATAAAGAAGAAAGGCAAGAATAAGAAGGCATCCTTACTACAAGATATGGTGCAATCAATAACAGAGAATTCAAAGAGGAAGTTGGATTTATACGAAAAAAAGATGGTAGCTTTAATAGCTTATGTTAGGCAGAGAAGTGCGGATATGGTAAACATTCGAGATGCGGAGTCCATCAAGCATCTTATGGAGGTGTTTGATAGACTCGGGGTGGATAATACGTAATATACGAAAGTATTGTAGTATTTGTGTAATCATTCTACGATGCGAGATGCCTTTTTCAGCATGTCGAACTACAGGAAGATGGAGTTCATTAAGAATCTGAAGTTTTAGATGTTTATTATTGGATTGAGTAGTTGGATTATGAA
>JAOXYD010213869.1:0-19905 GCA_028565735.1 Pinacopodium congolense
CTTTACCTTTTTGAGATTCACTTGATATTCTATCACTTATCTTTTGATTTTGGAGATACACTTGATATTCAAGCACCTATAAAACAAAATTCAGCATATCTTTGGTACTCACATTAATTTAGGTCCTTTGGGGTTAGATACCTTTCTAATTCCTAAAGCCTTTGGAAAATTAGAAGGTCTATACAGTTTATCAAAACAAAATCTTTCCAAATAATCAAACCTACCACAATGATCACAAAAATATGTAGCTTTATGAGAATGCATGTTTGGCCTATAGTTGTTCCTATATGTAAATCTTGATGTATCATGTCCAAGGTTTCTTCTTTGTTAAACTCTAGGTCTAAAATGAATGTAAAAAACATTTATTAATGCAGGAACATGCATAGGATACATATATGAATATGTAGGCTAAATGTGCATAGATTGTGACCTATATGCATGATGTGATGATTTTGATTTTGTAAAGAAACTATGTCTCGTATTGGGGCATGCACATTTCTCCTAAATGTAGATTTTAGGGCATACATGAAAGCATGATGAGTATTCCTATAATTTTATGCATGTACATGAGTAGTAGTATGTCAATGTCTTGGACCTCTTTACCTATCATGAGTCCAAAATGCATCATTATGATCTTATGCATTTCTATAAAAACTATAACTATTTTTGCTTACATGTGCATCCTTTCTAGTTTTGCTCCTAGATGCATATATGACTGCATGATTGCTCTTCCTAGTATAAGATTTAAATGAAGATGCAACATTCTTCAAAGATGGTCTAGCATAAGCTCTAGATGTAGATGCACCATTATCAATTGAGGACTTTGGTACACTTTCTTCATTGAAGCTTTTGCCCTTTGCGAAAATAGTTTTGGCATTAGGAGTTTCACTTCCTTGAATAAAGCCTAGGCCACATTTATCATTTTAACTCTTTTGGCATCCTAGCATGTAATCTAGCTTTTCTTTACCCTTTATGTATGTTGATAATGATTCCTTAAGGGCTTCAGCTTCTTTCTTTAAAGACTCATTTCATGCATCCATTTATAATCATTTTTATGCATGCCAACATCCACACTCTTAAAATCTAGCATGGCATTCATTTCATTCTTAAACCTATCAATTTCTAATACGTATGCATTTTTAGATTCTAGCATGTCATACAGTTCATCTGTCAATTTCTCATTCTCATGCAAACAATCATCCAATTCTTTTCTTAAACAATCATTTACATTCACTAATCTATCATTTTCAATCATACAATTATTAGAAACAACATTCACATTCCTAGATTCTAAAGCATGCAAATCATTCTTTAATTTCTAATTTCCATCAACTTAATACATTGCTTGTTCTTGGAAGATAGTTTCTTCCTTCTCATAATAGCACGTTCTCAACATATAACCAATTTATCATAGGTTAAACCTGCTTCTAAATCATTATACTCATCATCACTAGAGTTAGAGTTAGAGTTAGATGGTACCTCATTGCTTTCATTTTCAATATTTGATGATGATGGAACTTCTTCCACAACGACTACAAGGCATATGTTTGAATCTTCTTCCTCATCTTTAGCTTTCTCCACTTTCTTCACTTCTTCTTCTTCAAAGCCTTTTACATATATTTGCTCCAACCTACACCAAATCTCAAAATCATATTTGCACATGGATACTTTATCAAAGACATTCCTATCTAAAACATCATGTATTATATGCATGGCCTTTTCATTTAAGAGAACAACTTCTTGATCATTTAAAAGAGTATTAGGGCCATTTGAAATAATTTTCCACAAATGTAAATCTTGACCCATAATAAAAAAAAACTTGATTCTAATTTTCCATAACAAGTAGTCATTGGCATCAAAAATTGGTGGCTTATGAATATCTAAACCCTCTTGACCAAAACAATGTGCCATTTCTAGTCTTTACTTACAATTTTATTAGAAATTATGCAAATGTGAGGCCAAAATATTGATACCAATTGTAAGCCCTAAAGGCACTCAAGAGTGGGGTAACTTGAGTATTAAAAAATAAAACTTTCTTGTGGAATTAAACTTAATACCCAACCAATTTGATTAAATAAGATATGCAAAAGTGGATGCTAAAATGATAATACATAGTATGTGATAAGTAAAGATGGTAAAGAAGAGAAGGCAACACACACAATTTCTTAATGAAGTTTACCTACCCCAAAGATAGGCTACATGTCCTCTCCAACTACTTGTTAGATATCGTTCTTTCTTATTTAAAGAAAAAATAATTACAATTTTTTTCTAGGCAAAGAGTAGCCTTTACAACCTAATCTTTTTCTAGGCAAAGAGAAGCCTTACAACCCAATCTTTTTCTAGGCAAAGAGAAGCCTTTACTACCTAAATCTTTTGAGGAAAAGAGAAGCCTTTCTAATCTTCTTATGAAAGGTGAAGAGTAACCTAATCTTTATATGGAAAGAGGAGCCTTGGCTTACTTAACTAACCTGATAATGCAAATACCCCCCCCCCTTTTAAGTAACTAAGGACACTTATGAATATGTTTCACTTAAAGCACAATCAAACTAAGGGCTCCAATACTTTCACTAATTGAATAAATGATCAATCACACAAATGAAAGCTTAAACAAACTTAATATGGAAGATTTGATGCACATAAAAACTTGTATGATAATGAATCATAATCTGAAATGTTCACTTAACCTAAATCTGGACAGATTTGATAGACAAACAGTCAAATAAGCCTATTAAAATTCATTTAAATATTTAATAATACTCCTAAGACTTAAAACAAACAGAAAAATATAATTTTGAAGCAAAAAATTAGATTTTAATACTCAAATATATGTCTAAAATCAAATTCATGAATTTTGGACAGATTTAAGCTCTCTGCAAATATGAGGCCTAAATAGAAGATGTAAGTTCTAAAAAATCAAATTAAAAATATCTATATAATACTAAATTTGTAAAAAAACTAAGAAAAACGATCGTGCACATCCAAAACTGATTTATATGGTCCAAATATGCAGTTAACACAAGAACAAAAAAATAGTGATAGTTTAGGTGTATCTAGCAAGTGATTTTTAAAGGAACTCAAATAGCCTTCATAAATTCGAAAAAACATTGAGCACACTCTAAGAAACTTAGGAAATCAGAAAAAAATTTTAGGATTTTAGAAACTAATTAAAATGTCTAGAAAAACATTGAGAGATAAGACAAAAACATTTAGACATATTTGACACTTCTAAAAAGAACAGACTTGAAACTAAAGAAATAATCTTCCAAAAATCAAAAAAAAAATCACACACCTTCTTTAAATCTTAATCAATCATAAAAATACAAAATTAGAATTTTTAAAACAGATTTATGTATCGAAAATCAATATCTAAAATAGATTAGAAAAAATATAAACATATTTGATATATTTGTGAATTTATGCTCCAATCTATTAATATAATCATTCCATAAATTAGAAAATATGATCAATAACAATCTTACACACCTATTATAATAGAAAACACAAATTTTGCATTTAACCAAACAAATTTAAGATGATAGGGATAAGGAAAAACTGAAACAATGCAGAGAGAGATAACTTGGAGAGATTGGAGAAGTTTATATATCAATTCTAGTTTAGAGAGTAAGAAAATGAGAGTTGAGAATATTCAGAGGTCTAGTAGGCTTCTAGGTTTTGTTATATGGCTACTTATTATTTTTATTAAACGTATTAGGGTTAAAACTAAATTAGTTCTAAATAAGGAAACAAGTAATTCTAAATAAGGAAGCAAATAGCCATTGGACGAGGATCTATATCAACTTTAAACAAATCAAAAAAATTTCAGATATTATCCTAGCATAAAATGAGACTTCAAAAAAGTCTTGGGATGTAATTTAGTACCATATAACACATCAAAATGATTTAATTATCTTCACAAAGATGGATTTGTAATGAAATGAAGTTTCATACAAGTTAAGATAAACTACATGCAATGTATGATCAATATTGAGCCCCTAGGTCAATTGTACAATAAGTAAAACTTATAATTGAATGCAAGAAACCCTAATTAAGGTCTTATAGCTTCCATAAGTTTTGTTCTTCCTTTAGCTTCATCTTAGCCCTTCAAAATTCAAGCTTTAAGTATGGAATTATCTTGAAATAACCTATCTTTGAATTTCACAATGCAAACTATAATCATTAGTAATAATTAAAATTTTTTATCTTCAAAACTAGGAACCTCCCTTGATTCAATATAAACACATGTGTTGCAAATTAGAGCATAAATCACAGAAATTTCACTCTGCACATATTGCTACTACCTTTAAAGAAAATAATTATAATGTCTATAATAAACTTTGCTAAATTTACTCAATATCAAGAATAATTAAAAGGTTCATCTTAAGCTATTTTGTCATTGTCGTTACTCTTCATCCTAGTAGGTCATTGATTTTGGTACTTCATATCATATGACAAGTAATTCTAGAAGTTTCTCTACATTTTAAGAAAACTTCTCGATCTCATTTTACTTTAGATGGTGGTTTTACTTCATCTATTATTAGTTCTAAAAGTGTTAATTATAATACATTTCTTTCTTTTTCCTTTGTCTTGAATTTATCAGGATTTTCTTTTAACTTAATATATGTGAGTAAACTCATTAGTGCCATCAATTATAGTATCTTATTTTTTTCCTAATTATTGTCTCTTTTAGGATCTATGTTAGGTGTTATGACCAATTGCTTGCTCAAGTGTCCTAATGCTATTTGAAGCCCATTGTTGGTTAGAACATCTCTCATTACCTCTATTAAAGAAGTGATGTCCTCAATTTCATAATGTTTCCTCTTTAGATTGTGATCTTTTCAGTTCACTAAACACCATAGTTTGCCTTTTGTTCCTTAGATTATTAACCGAGCTAGAGTCTCGTTTGAGTTGTAACATTTCGATGTACAGGGTCTATGTCTTATTACGTCCAAAACTAGGTTTTTATATTTTATTATTTTGCTAATCATTTCTATCAAATGAATTGGCTTTATTTAATGAAAAATCACTCTAAATTATTTTTTCATTTTACAACTTTCTTTGTTGAAGTAAAAAAAATTTAATGTCTTTTTTCAAATTTTAAGGAGTAATAATATCAAAGAATATTTTTCTACATCATTCCAATCATACATGCTCCATAATGGCATCCTTCATCATTTATCATGTGTTGATTCACCATTTCAAAATAAAATTTTTGAAAGAAAAAAATAGACATCTCCTTGAAACTGCTAAGGCATTATTTTTTCAAATGCACGTTCCAATATACTTTTGGGTTAATGTTGTCTCTATAGCCTACTTTTCAATCAATCACATGCCATCATCTATTCTCTACAATAAGATTCCATATCATATTCTTTTTCCTACTAAATCTTTGTTTTCTTTAAAACCTTGAATATTTTGTAGCACTTGTTTTGTTCGTGATGTTTTCCCTCACATCACTAAATTAGATCCTAAATCTTTAAAATGTGTTTTTCCTAGGCTACTCTTGTCTTTGTAAACTATATTAATGTTATTGTCTTACTCTTCAAAAATCTTTTGTGTCTACTGATGATACATTTTCCGAACACTTACCATTTTTTTATGCTTCATCTTTATATTTTGAATAGATTCATGATGACATGTTGATGTATTAAGTCATTTATTAAATACCTAAGGTTATTCCACCACATGATAATAGTCACATAGCCTATTTCCTTTTTTATTTCTTATAATCAGTCATCCTCCTCCTCTTATTCATTTATTATCTCATTTGATTATGTGACTATTATAAAAAACTGTTAAAGAAGCTCTATTTCATCCTAGATGGCTCAATGTTATGATATAAGAGATAAATGTTTAGATGTTGATGGTACATGAGATTTAGCATACCTACTTGCAGGGAAGAAGGTTATTAAATATAAATAGGTGTTTACAATTAAGGTTAATTATGATGGATCAATTGATCAACTTAAAGCAAGACTTGTGGTCAAAGGATATGCCCAGATATATAGTGTGGATTATTTTGATACTTCCTCTCCTATTGTCAAAATGGCATCAATTCGTTTAATCATTTTTATGGCACCCACTTATAACTTGCCTTTAAACTAATTGGATATTAAGAACACATTTCTATATGGTGACATTCAAGAAGAAGTATATATAGAGTAATCACCTGGTTTTATTGCTTAGGAGAAGTCTGGAAAAGTTTGTGATCTTCTCAAGTGCTTGATTTGGAAGATTCAGTCAAGCATTAGAAATATTTGATATGACTAAAATTAAATATGATCATTCAGTTTTCTATAAACACTTAATCTTTGGTATCATTTTCCTTGTTGTATATGTAGATGGAATTATTATTATTGGAAGTGATCCTAAGGACATATCATCTATAAAATTATTTTTTCACAGTCAATTTCAGACAAAAGATTTAAGAGCATTGAAGTATTTTTTTAGGAGTAGAACTCACAAAAAACAAGAAGGGTTTTTTTTAATTATAAAGGAAATATGTACTCTATCTATTGGCTGAAACTGGAAAATTAGGAGCTAAACCATGTGATACTATAATGATTCCAAAATTGCAAATTACTTATGATGGTGACTTATTTGAGAACCCAATAAAATACAGGAGAATGGTTTAAAAATGAAACTACCTTATACTGCATATTTTGTCAGTATTATAAGTTAGTTTATGCTTTCTTCAACTGTTCATCATTGGGCTACCTTAGAACACATTTTATATTTCTTAAAGGGAGCTCTTAATTGAGGAATGCTATATAAAAATCATAAACATACTTATATCAAGTGTTTTTTGAATGTTGATTGGGCAGACTTTAAAATTGATCGAGGATCTACTATAGGCTACTTTGTTTTTGTTGTAGGAAATTTAGTGTTATGGAAAAGTAAAAAACAACATGTTGTATCTAAATCTAATGTAGAATCTAAATATTGAGAATATAGCATAATCAACATGTAAAATAATTTGGGAGTATCAACTTCTAATAGAAGTTTACCTTAAAATCTCATTCTTAGTAAAGTTATGGTGTGATAATTAAGCTTCCCTGCATATTTCTTCAAACCATGTGTTTCATGAGTGAACAAAATATATTGAGATGAATTGCCACTTTGATTGAGAGAAATGCTACAACAATTTATCTCTACATAATAAATTAAAACTAGTGAACAAATTGGAGATATTTTCACAAAGCATTAAACAGATTATGAGTTAATTAAGTTTGTAATAAATTGGGTCTAATTAATATCTGCACTCTAACTTAAAGAGGAGTGCTGCATATCAAGATTTCATATCATAATTTATTGCTATAATCCTTAATTGCATAAATCTATACCAATCTGTAACAATTATAATATTGTATCTATTATAGATATTAAGGTTAGAAATTAAGCTTGATATTGAAATTTCATCTGTATAAATGGGTATAACTGCACACAATATTATACACATCAAAATAAAAAAAAATTCTACTCTTTAAAAATAAAATGTCATTTTGTTGAAGTTGATATAGCTACTTCTGATTATTCTACATGTAAGATCATGAATATTATTAATCCTATAGATTAAGAGAAAGAACTTCGGTATCCAAAGAAATTCAAAATTTTGAATTTCAATAAAGTTTTGTTTTACTCCAACTTATATTGACTTCAATTATAAATAAACCTAGTAATTTATTTTAATAGAAAATAATACGAACCGTCATTCATATGTCATTCCTTTTCAAAATTGACTCAAAATACAAATTATCATTTTGGTTTGCAAGTTGGTGAAGACGATATGAATTGTTTTCAAAACAAAATATTAAGCAAATGAATATGAAGACATTGTTCTCTTATCATTACAATTTACTTTCATTCTTTAGGTCATTTAAATAGATAATTATCTTAAATATATTAATTGTTTCTTTATTTTCTGATCACTTGGAAGGGAAAACAGAAACATTATGTTCTTCTTCAAAAAATTTTGATCTCTAATGGACCTTATAGTGATATTCGAACCCAAATGAAGTTCTGACCATCGTCAAAGAAAAAGGAACGAATAGATCTTATAGGATTCCCAAGAAATTCTTCGATTTATTCTAGAAGTATATGATTATTCATTTCCTTCTCACCTTCCATGAATAGCTAGGACATTAAGGAATATCTAGATTGTAGTTAGGGAATCGTCTAATTCTATCTCTCTTCATTTCGTTTGAAGAAAGGAAGGATCCAGAAGAATCAATCTTTTTTTTATTTTTAGTTGTTAAATCTCTCTCTGATTGATTAATGTATGATATTCTAAATCTTAATTACTAATGGAATCAAAATGATCTCTAGATTGATTAGAAGATCCCTTCATAGAATCCCTTACTTGAATAGATATGACTAAACTAAAAGTCAACAACAATTAAACAATACTATTCTAATTAAAAAATTCAAAGTAATATCGTGAAATAAATTTGTTTTAAGGATAAGAAGTTTCTTAATCAAAGTTGATAGATGGCTGGCATTAAACTCACATAAAACTCAAATCACATTAAGGAAATAATCAATATTTACCCCCTTGGAGCCTTCTTTTTTTTCTTCGTCTTCTTTTAAAACCTTTGAAAAATTCTAAAGCCTTTCTTATTTTACCAAGCTATAATACTTGTTGTAATACTTATAAAACTTTTGTTCTTATATAATTCCTTTGTAAAATAAAAAAGTAACTTATTAACTTCCTAATCTCTTTTTTTTTCTACTGTAAATATTATGATTGATAATAGACTAGCATCATTGTTCATCAAGTTATAATCTTTTACAAACACTAACATTTATATTTCAGACTTTATATTCCTACTTACTAGCAACTTACATTTAGTTTTCATATCTTATATTTCTTATTACTAACATTAACATTTACATCTCAATATTCATTTCTTTATTTCAATATAATTACTAAAATTGAATGGTAAAATAATACTTCATACTTTAAATTATTGGTTTAATTTATTTTATTTCATAATTTAGTTTATTATTTAATAATTAATTTATTTAATAATTTATTCATATGACTTTTATTTTACTATCTTATAATTATTACATGTTTTAGTCATTTTTTTCACCTTCAAAAAGATTTTTATTAAAAATTAAGAATAAAAGAGCTAAATGAAGACTTAAGAGTGGTGTAAACAAAAATATAACAAATATATAAAATATTTATCACAACCCTTTCCACGATTATATCAATACCTTGAACATATGTGTCTTTTAATTAGACAAGGCAATTTTATTTGTAAAGTAATAAAAGGATATTTAGAATAACGAAAAATATTATGTAACACCTAACAAAACCTCTATAATAAAATCTCTTCACTTATTACTATTTCTTTGGTTTGTATGCATATCTATGTGTAATATAAATAGATATATGGTTATAGATATAAATATAAAGATATCAATAGGTCATTTGTGCACTTAATTACAATCAGTCATTAACCAAAGTTTTAAAAATCGATATGGACTGATCATAATCAGTAAGGGTCGAGTAAATACCGTGTCAGTATAGAATACTGGTCTATACTAGCTAGCTAAGTTCATGAGTTAGAGATAAGCGGACTTGGAACCGGCCCAAAACTAGGGTCAATATGTAATTTTAAAAAATTTTAGGGATCAAACTTTTTTTTTCAAAATTTCGTATATATCAATTGATTGATCCTTGAGCATTAATCAACCGATATTTGATTTTTCATATACATTGACCAATGCTCAGAGATTGACCAATGTTGCCTTTAAATTGACACAAACCCCTTTTTTCCTCTTTTTCTTCTTTTTCTTTCCCTCTTCTCTCTCTTAGTCAACTCCAATCCTTTACTACAAATCCACTTTTTTCATAAAAAAACTCATACATTTGAGTTTAGTCCTTCATCCATTGCCTTCATCTAATTTCAACAACTTTGCTACAAATCCACTCTTAATATCCCAAACAATTACAAAACATCAAATTTTACATATTTTATCTCCAAATCATTTTTCAACGATTGTTTAAGTTTCAAACCAGATTTTGGAAAGTGATAGAGCCTTAGCATTTACTTAATGTCTACATCCATTTACATTAATCAATTTGAAGAATTTTAGTTGAAATTGGTAAATTTCTTAGGGAGCAACTACTCGACCCCCCATAGCCCCCTACATCAGCATAATTACCTGAAACTGCTAATGTTAAGATGTAAGGATATTATTGTAATTGCAAACAACAACTTCCTCTCTCTACTGACTCCCCCTCCACTAATCATACCTCAGTCACCACTAATCCACAAAATTATGACCATTTTTTATATCACCACCGCCACTCTCAAATGACAGAACTCTTAAAATAAAGTGTTTCATGCATGAGAATGTCCAAGTTCTATCTCATTTGTTTTTTTTGTTAGTGATGCAATATCAGATATATGAGGATGTTGAAATTCTATTTCTTTTGGTTTCTACTAGGGATATCAACTTGTTATGTTTATGTTTCCACGATGTTAAGAGTGTGTGGCGATATTGAAGTTGATTTTTGTTGTACTTTGGCATCACATTCATGCTTAATCTTAGGTAAGTCCTTCTCTTTATATTGGTATTGAATTCAAATAAACTGGTTGTATAAATTGTTTATGGTCAATATATAGTGTGTAAAAGAAGTTTGTATTATATTTTATGTCTTCTTATTTTATATATGATTTTGTGTTGTACAGCTTGTATAAGCCAATATAATTAGAATAAATTAGTTGTATAGATTATTTGTGGTTAATGTATAATTTATGAAAGAAGTGTATATTATGTGTTAAGGCTTCTTATATTATTTATGATTAGTGTTATACAACTTATACAAGGCAGTATAATTGATTGTACAAAGCACTAATGTGTCATGTACGATGGCATAAAATTTTATGTAAATTGTTATTTTTAATCATTTAGTTTGTTGTTTTTTTATCGGCATATAAACACGTGTATTAGTTGAACACATTATCTTATTTAATTATAGACTTGACTATATTTAAACTTGCAATTAAGCATGAGTATTAGCTTAATATTAATGACTTTATTATTTTTGAGAGAGTGGGTATGTTATTCATTGATTTTTTGGAAGATTTTTACAATGGTTATTAATTACATTTCAAATCATGGTTTGCTCTGCATTTACTGATTGAACAAGACATTATCATTGTATGGTTTTCCTAGTTGCTGAAATATTTTATATGTCACGACATCTTATATTTTGACATGTGACCTTTTTAGTATGTAACATTTCGTGGCATTTGATATCTATATCGTGGTTGCATATATTATGTAGGATCATATATATTTTGTACAGTCATTTGCAAACAAGGTATAAAAGTGTGGTTAGATAGATAACATGTTGTTTCTATAGCTAAAATAAGATACATTACAAGTAATATGAGGAATGCATATAAGGATCATAGAGTAAATTGATCTTGTATTCTTAATGTATATAATAGTAGTTACATCATAGGGCTGAGGTGTTGTACTAGTAACTTCACTCTTAATAAGGAGTCCCTGAGAATTGTCTTTCTAGTCAAGAGATTTAACATTCGCAATGTAGGAATGCTATTTTTTCCTATTTGTTCTTTAAAGATAGTAATTCGTTCTACTTTTCATCTTATACATTGAAAGTAAAAACCAAGGCCCTTATTTGCCTCAATTAAAGACAAAGGTGATATCCCCCTCCTATAACTTTTGTGAGTGAAGTAGTTTTTCTATACTTAGCATAATCCTAACATGAGTGAAAATGTGCCCAAAAGTTAGGGTTCAAAATCTCCTTTTACATTAATAGCACACATCTTGAAGAACTTTCGATAGCATTAGCAGAATATACTTCTATAGTTTTATGGACAAGGTTTTAAGAAATAGTAAGTGAGATTTAGGTTAGGTTGTAAATTAAATTACACAATGTTTGAGTTTAATGTATTATTTGTACAAGAGTTGAAATCCAAATGTTTTGTTATGGTTACAATTTAATTAGAACCTCAATTTTTTATATTGTACACAGTTGCTTCATTTGGATTATTATGGTTACAGTTTAGGTATCATAAGTTTGGTTTTTAGAGGAATTATTGATGTTTTGTTAGGGTGAGTGGGTTTATTATACAGGTTGTATAAAATGTTTGTATGATTATTTGTTAGAACATTGATATTATGTGTTAATTTCAGTTGGTAGTGTTAGTAGCAATTTATAATTTCATATATTTGTGAGGTGGTGTAGGTTGTAAGAGAGAAACTTTACACAAGCTAGTACAAATTATAGTGGTTAATTATTAAAATTTGCCTATATGTATATATACTTGTCTCTATGTCATTACTGCATTTTGTATGTGACAAAGTTGTGTCATAAATATGTGTAAGAAAAAACAAATAGAGGAGTGAGTGAGGTTAACACAGTAGAAATTAAGGGAACCACCATAAAGGAGAGAACAAGAAAATATGCAAAGTTTTGTGTAGAGATGAAAATTTGTTATATTGTGTTATATGAGCATTTGATAAGGTTGCACTAGAAATTTCTATCTGTTTTGTAAATGTGTTCAAGAAAAACAAAGCAATGAAGTTAGTACATGGAACATACCACTAATGGAGGGAACCAATAAGAAGAAGAGAAGTGGAGGAAATGAAAATGTTTGTATAGACATAAATCATCAATCTATTTTTTATGTCATACCTTGTATAAGATACATCAGAGAGATCTATAAGTATTTGTACTTATAACTAATGTTGCCTAAATATGATGTCGATCTATAAATAGGAAGATGTTATGGGGTGTGCTCAGGGTGTTTACGCATATAGTGGAGGGGAGTGGCTGGAAGAAAAGAAGCAGAGAAAATGAAGAAGTTTGCATAGACATGAATTATTATTTTTTTTGTTATATGATACATTAATTAAGATGCATTAGTAAGCTGTGAAATATTTTATACATTTGTATTGTTGTCTAACTATTATATTGATTCATAAATAGGAAGACGTCAGTTGACATGTTCGTGAGCGTGACTATTTACAGGTAAGAATTTTTTTGTAGATAACAAATGTAAGATTTACATATATTATTCTTTGTGATGCACAATTTACCTTCACTAATTGTAGACTTATCAAATGCGGTGTTATCAAAAGAATTTGTATAAGATGGTAAGTTGTCTGAGCACACAACAGAAAAATTGGGTCCAGCAGTTGGATTTTAGTGAGCTTTTAAGAATGAAATGCTTCATAATAAGGAAAAACCTATGTTAATAGTTGTGTAGATGTTTCAATCCTAATGATTTAACGTTGGTAATTAAGGAGGATCAGGTACAAGATATCTCGATGTTCCAACTGACTCTAAACGTGTGTCTTCACTTGAGGTAGATGCTAAGTTTGAAATGTTACGCCATAATTATAAAGTTGTTGAAAATAAAAAATTAGTGGAACTTGCTCTAGAGAAAATAAAATTTACACTAAAAGAAGAAGTATTTCATAGAAACTTCATTTTATATGCATTAGGATTGTTTATGTGCCCATCCCATCCCATGACATTAGTGCAAACCTCTTATATCATGTTGTTGAGTTAGATGAGTGTGATTAGATAGCATAGGGGCAATTTATTCTTAGCCACTTTTATGGTCAAAGGAGACTATTTTAAGAAAACATTCAAAAGAAAGGATATGCTCCTTCGATGGGTGGTCATGTTATCATTCTTCTGGTGAGTTAGTAATTACAATTGTTTGTTGAATCTTTACACATATGTAAATGCTTTGTTGCTATCATAGGATATGCTATTAAATTATATATATTGAATGCAGATTATTTATTTAGACTATATCCATGGAAATTAGTTGTTCTAGTGGGATAACGTGTTGAGAATTTGTAATTTGGATGTCCAAAGTTTCAATGAGGCTGTGGAAAGTGATAAGTTTGATCCACAAAACTATGGAAAAGCTAAGGTAAATTTGTGAACATTCTTTAAAAAAATTTTAACAATGAAAAAGTATTGCATTACGTATCTTTGTTTAGTGTTTATTATCCCCATTTTGCAGATTGGGAGGCTGCAATGTGGGCTTTAACACCCAGCACACCTGGGATAGCAAGTGGGAGACAATTCGCCAAAGTTGAAATAACACAATAAAGGTTGTACAATATAGAAATGATGAAGCTATAGTTAGAGAGGAGTTGAGGGAAGGCATTTCTTTTAGACTGGAAGGTGAAAAATATAAGATACAATAGGAGGGAGAGGCAATGATAGTGAATGTATAACATAAAGTTAGTATTTTTTTTGGTATAATTATTTTCAATTTAATAACTAATGTGTAAGAACAACAGATGAGTATGTGTTGGGAGGAATTCAAATTCCTATATTCGATATTCTAGGTTTTAGAAAAACATAGACAGCCTCAGGGGCCAATTTCAAAAGGGGAGGTGAAAGACAAGTCTTCGTTGATAGGAGAAGAAGGGTTAGTCAAAGCATGTTTGAATGACATGGGCTGTGGATGGATCAATGTCCATAATAAATAAAATAAAAAAGATTAAGATTGTGGTATTTGTTTCATAAAAGTTAATGAGTGTAAAGTCCTAATGCATTAATGATAAAGGAATAACCTTAATTTTTACCATGCAGATGAAGGATGAACATCCACTTATAGTCATGAATGGTGATGGAAGTGCATTTGTACACTCAAAATCAATTTTCATAGAATACCTACATAAAAGAGCAGAGTCCAGAACTAGGTTAGTGATGTGATTTGGAAGATATTTCATGGTTCATACATTAGTTTTGTAAAATGAAAATGCATAAGCTCTCCTATTTTTCATGTATGCCATGATGCAGGTTTGTTAATGTGGAGATCATTAGGAATGATCATTTTAGTCTAATGATGAGTAATGTTATATCTTGTTTTCATGGTCATTCTTGGGTGAAAAACATGGTGAGTATGCTATTTCAAATTTAATTTTCAATAAACTATTCAGTGATATAGTTGAATAGAGTGATGGGAGTGTTAAGTGGTCATTCCTTGATAGTTTGTCAATAGATTTTTATCAATTTTTCTCTTGGAATGTGTTATTGCTTTTGTTCTTAAAAAAAGACATATCATAGACTATTCGTTTGGGTATGCATTAACCAAATTAATTGTTTCTCATTTAAAACGTTGAATTGTCCTCTTCACTAGTGAAATTAATCGTTATTATTTTATCATCATAACAAATGGAGGTTAAAAAAGCTTTAGATGAGGAGTGGGGGCATTATCAAATGCAAAGGTTTCTAGAATCATGGTGAAATACAATAGACATTTAATTAAGGACTAAGAGCTGGGGATAGATGCATCAAAGGTTTGTAGAGGAAAATTTATATTTCCTACATAATTAAATTTATTATAACATGCTTACATGTCCTAATGTATATTTTTTTCTTCACTTATTTAGAGGGATGATTAGTTTACTATAACTGTATGAAATTGAATTTCATGGTACCATTCTACTGGATGATCATTGGTGGTGCATTTGTGTTGATTTAGAGGGAAAGAATATGGTACTATTTAACTTAATGACAAGACATTGGAAAAAGAATGAGTAATTGTTATGATAGGTGAGTATGACTGACATACCGTTGTATGAAGTGTAAGATGTCATAAGTTGCAATTATGTTATTCCTTGTTCGTATTGTTGAAGGCCCATGTCCTGTGCAGAACATTAACGATTATTGGCTAGGCTTCTACTATTCCAAAGGATAAGTGGCCTATATTATATATTGATGACTTCCCCACACAGGAGAATAAGTGAGCATAAATTATACTATTGTACATGTATAATGAAAGTTATCATTATTACACATATTACTTACAACACTTTGTTCTATGTTATTTTTTGACAGTAATGACTGTGGTATTTATTTGTGTTGTACTCTTAATTTTTGGCATGGAAAGTGGGATTTCAATTTAAAAATTATGGTGTATGTCTCTGTTATAGTATAAACAATTCCACAGTTTGCAATGCACTATTAATGTCCTGCATTTCTTTATATGGAGTGCACATTCAATGGTCATACAGCAGACTTATGTAATCATGTGTTGAGGAGCAAGTTTAATACATTAAGGAACCTCTGTGAGGACATATCCCTATCTAAAAGATAGAAACAAAAGGTAGATGAAGGTGAAATGGTGTAAGTAGATACAACTGATATATCTTTTATAGACAAAGGATCTTGTCCCATAAGATATGTATAGTTCTTCGATGTTGTGGATTGAATTTACTTGTTTCTTGTTTGTACAGTCTAGTACTTCATAACATTCTAATGCATCAGTGGTTTTTTTTCAAAGTATTTCAATGCATCAGTAGTTAAATGATTTTTTGCAATAAAAAATTGTTTATGAGTTCAGAAGAAATATTTCGTAAATTCATATGCAAAATTGTTCACACGAGTGATTATGAAGATTCTTCTTAGTTAAATCCTGAATACATTGTTGGGAATCATCAGTACGATTATAGTTTAGAATTTAAAATTGTTAGCGTGTCATAGTTGTTATTATATCATATTCAAATAAAACCAGTCTAACAATGTCTATAGTTAGGAAGAGTCATGTACTAAGCCTAAACATGGATATTGGGAATGAATAGTGGTACATAAGTAGGTTTCTTTCAAATGTCTTCATGTTACATGTGATCTATCACGTACAAATTGAAACTTCTACATTAACAGTATGCATGTAAAGATTGAGTTAGAGTACTTCTAAATAAACATGGTTGTTAGGAATGATATCATTGGTAGATTACATGTTTTTTTATTATTATTTTTCCTTTGAGATAAATAAGCAGTAAATTTAATACCAATAAGATTCTGTACAATAAGATAGAGGGGCTTTAAAACAAAATAAAAGTAAAACCTACATCTTTATGCCTCCACTATGTATGTTAACTAAGATAGGTCTTATACTAAAACACATAATGGTTTTTTAGAATGAATTTACATGTGAAATTGGAGTTCTTCTAAATATCATCAAGATTCACTTTATTACATGATGTCTTTATATGGAAACTACTGCATTAGATATATATGTTGATTAAGAATAGACTTGTACCAAAAACAAGAACACAAGTTACAACATATAAATGTCTTCAAGTTATATGTAAGGAACAATAAATGTAGCCAAATGAAGTCACAAAGATTCAATTAACTAAGGAGGTACTTACTAGGAACGCACTAAGTTTTTCAACTTATAGACAACTAGGTAATGAATATTGTAGTTAAAAAAGACACACATAAAATTAAAGACACAAACACAATTATCTAGGTCTTTTTGGTTATGTTTAATCTTCTATGGTAACCTTAGCACAACACTCTAGCAATTGCTTGTGCTTCGTTGGTCCTCCTTCTTTGTTCTCTTATCGAGGTACTCTTCCATCATTAACAATCAAGGTTAAGACTACTAAAATTTACCATTATATGTTTTTATTCATGAACAAACATAATTAAACACAAATGAAACCATATACTATCTTTTAACAAAGAAATAATAAGGAGATTTATCCTTGTATTCCTTACAATTGACCAATCTAACATGGTATTTGAGGAATTGAAGTCTCCTTGATATCCACTGCTAATCTCATTCCAATTCATATAATCCTTAATCAATGTCAAATAATATTCACTTATGATGAAGAAACAATACAGGAGTAACAGTTCTAAAGAGCATGTGCTCCAACTTGCATCTCTAGTTATAACCTCATACAGACATTTAGCCTTCTCCTTTATCACATCCTACTAATGTCAACATGAACATCGTAAATTGCTGCACTTCTTGGTGATGGATATATAGAGGTTATATGTGGTAAAAGAGAGAGAAAAAATCCCCTTATCAAAGTTAGTTTGGGAACTAATGCTCTCGCCACATCTTCTCTCAAGTCATCGATCTATTCTAATTACAAAAAAAGTGAATATTAGTAGAACATTCTAATTCCATAGAGAAGTACAAAATTTTAAAATTATTTTTCAAAGAATTACTCATCGAATTCATCATCAAATAAAGATTAAAGGAGATATTCCATCGTCATCCCATCATATCGACTTATGATTAAAACATCATCTCACTCGTAAGTCATTATAGTCTTGACACTGGCCCTATCGTTAACATATATTCATCATTATATACAAGTTAATGGGTTATTAGTTATGTGACTTTAATGAATAGGCATACACATTTGCATATACAATGGAGATCAATTTCTAACAAGTAACCTATACGAGATGGTAGTGACTTTTCTGCCTTACTTGTCTGTTAGCTCCAAACCTTACTCTTACGAAACTTACCATGAAATTTGATATAAAACTAAAAGGCCAATTCAACAAAAATTCTTGAACCACCAACCATCAAAAGTAGATGAGTTAAATATTACTGGAAACTACAGTTGCATAATTAGTGTTTCAGAAGCATGGTCATATTCCCTCTTAGGAATGCTACCTTCTTTTATAAGCAACCCTTATTTCTTCGTCATCTATATGCTGGCTTCACCTTATTGATGTCTCTTAACATTTGCCATTGTTTAAATTTTTCACTCTTTATATGGCTATATTTTTAGAGGATGCATTTTATGTGTTCTGTCTATCATCCTTTTATACTAGTCCTTCGCACAACGCTATCAAATCTGCGAGGCTCTTATGCACGTCACAACTCTACCCACAATCTTTGGTAGTTATTCTCAGCTACCATGTAATGTGCATCTACTGAAGAATGAGGTTTACCTTCCTTTTTTTGACATTAACACATATATAGTACTACATCATTATATAACAAGACATTTAAAAATTATATAGATTTGTATAAGGATTTAGTAATTTTGCAAGAGTGATTATAGTTTGTCCCCATTCAAAATATACCAAACATGAAGTGTTAATATTCATAGCATTAAAAAGAAAAAGAAAAGGACAATAATCCATATTGTCTACTTGAAAAGGGCGGACATTGAATAATGAAATTAAAATTATTAATTTAAATGTTTCTTACTTGCATCCTCTTACTTTTGTTACTAATGACATCCTTGTTACATGGTCTAAACCTCTTATTAGTAGGTCTACCATATTACCTTGACACCACGAGATCCCTTAACTCCATACTCATTCCATCCAACTGAATGTTATGAAGGGTTTCCTCCCTTCCTACATCGCTACTAAATGTTACAAATTTTTGGTCTAAAAATCCTCCAAAATACTGATAATTTATGTGGCCTAGTCCATAACTTTGTAAAATACAGATTTTAAACTCTTTATTCAATTAGCAATAGCATCTGTTTTATCAATTACCTTGATTTTGGTGTGGTACTATGAAACGTCTCTATACAACTTGCTCAAAATTAGATGGTTGAGGAAACTACTCAATTTGTCAAGGGTGAAGATTTTGAAAAGGTGATGGCAAACCACGTCTTTGAAGTCAAACAACTTGTATGAGCAAATTGCATGTGCTAGTGATTGAATAACATTTACATTGAATGTCCTGACTACAGAACCTTGCTAACCTATCTCCACAACATAAGTCTTTGCATTACTTATGAAAGCACTGCATGTTACATTGCAACACATGATGCATATTAGTTCATTTTGTATTTGCCTAAACATTGTAGAAGTATATGCATTTTGGAAAACACGTCAGCAATGAAACACAACTCTTGGATGATATGTAATTAGACTCAGCCTCACGTTCAATCTTATTATTTATCACCTTCTCACACTGCTCCATAAATTAAGTCAAGGATCTAAGTGCATGCATATACCTATCAAAATAAACATATATTCCTTTACTCCTCTAAGTTGTGGATATCTTAGTCTAAAATCATCTTTAACATATTTTGTTACCCATTTTAAATGTAGGTTAACCATATTTTTAGTCTTAAACCTTTTATCATTTTCCCAGTTGAGTTCTATACCTTTAAAAC